>JABFPM010000670.1:0-25927 GCA_022817325.1 Idris sp. 1 HC-2018 | reverse complement strand
TTATATTATTAATAATATTTTATCCTTTTTCCGTGAGATAATCCAAAAAGCCTATAAAAATGACAGCTATTAACATTTTTGTGTAATCAATAGTAGCGTCCAAAGAATATTTTATCTTTTTTCATTTATACAAATTATATATAGTTGAAATATAAATTTAAGAAAAAGTAAAATTAGAATATAAAAAGTGAAAAAAAGTACTTAATTACTGAAATTTTGTTTAAATAGAAGTTTTTTTTAAAAAAAAGAAAATACATTGGAAAAAAATAGAATTCATTCTTATTTGTAAAATAAAATTTTAGGAATTATTGAAAATTATTTATATTTAGGTGAACCTCTAAAGCATCTTGATTAACACGACCACTGAAAACTTCCTCAAACCCATATTTAGATTTTAAATACTTCGTGATTTCCATCATAGACGTAAGGGTGACTCTGAAACCTTCAGCGGTCGATTTGGTTAAAAACATAGCTGGAGGAATGTGCCCATCGATGACTTTTTGTTCCCATTCATTTAAATGGGCAAGAGATTTTTCTAAAACCTGAAATTGAATTGTTTTTAAATTATTTGGCAATATTTATAAAAAATTATTTAACTTGTATTTAATGGTGCAAAAAAAAATTACTCCAATAATAATAAATCAATAACACAAGTTTAATTAATTTTTTTTTATAAAAATTGCACAATTAAACTGTGCATATTTTTATTATAAAACTTATATAAAATTTTCTTAAAAGTGTTATAATTTACGCAATTAATAATAATTATTTACTTTATAATTTTCATTTCCTTCTGCTACTCCATCATCTTTGCATAGGTTTAAGGAATCAAAAGTATCATTAACCCATAATGCAAATTCAGCGGTTGAATTACAATTCTTCAATGCAGGAATATAATCTTTGTAAAACAGTAGAGCTTTGCTGACAGTTCTGCTGAAAACCTATAAAGCAGTAAGGTTTTAATGAGAATAATAATAAAAATATGTTCTTTCAATAAACGTGTATCTTACAGCCAAAAATTAAATTACATATAATTCAAAGAATTTATAAAAATCAGAAATAATAAGAAAAAAAATGTGCATATAATACCTGAGTAGCATATTTTACTCGCATTTTTGATGCGCTGTTTAATTGAATGTGATTGATAGATAGTTTCGGGCAAATTCGAGCACCAGGAACTACTTTGCTGTCTTCTTGAAGTAAAATTTTAATGTGTTCCCATTCAATGAGTTTACTTTCAGGTTCCATCTTAAAAAAAGAAGCATTTTAAAATATATTTATTGTAAATAAAATTAACACTAAATATATACTAGAAATGATACTTAATTAAATATAGGATTAATATCATTCGCACTGAATTAGAACAAATATTAATATTAAAATGTTTAATTATGATTTAGTCGAAAACCCACCAGTAATTTTCCATCGGCATCCTTTCCGTACAAGCGATTGCGAATACATTTGATTAGATGAGGTGTATCTGAAAAAACGAAGACTCTTCTTGTTTCATCTAGAGGATGTTCGAATGAAGTTATAGTATTTTGTATAGTTCCATTGATACCTAGTTCAGTCCAGCATTTCCTATTTGGTTGAGCACCATCGCATACAAATCCATGAATTTGGGCTTTAATTTTTTCTAATAAAATTATAGCTATAATATGGAAAAATTATAAATGAATTCGTGTGCTGTATTTGTTATACGATTTTTTAAATAAATTATCTTTTAATACTTAATTTATATGTATAATATTATATATATTTTTTTATTTAAAATAAAAATATCGATTAATGCTAGTACCTTTTACGACAATTTGTGACAAAGTAACACCTTTCACAGGTCCTTTTGATGCAAATACAGCCACTGGTTGAGCGTAATCACCGTATAAAGGTTGAATCATAAGCACAAGGCCATGATCTGCTTGGCTGTTTATATCTTTTTCTTGTGACTCATTTTCAAAGTCTTTACCAAAATCAATAAGACCTGTGTATGTGAGAGTCTGAGATTTTACCTGAACACTTTTTCTTGTGGCCATTTCATCAAGTAATAAAACAAAGTGCTTCTCCTTCTCACTTTTTGTTTTCAATGATTCTTCCAATAATTTAAAAAAATTTTCGTCAAAACCACAATCTACTTTAATATTTGACAAGTACCTAGAAATTATAAATTTTAAAATTAAAACATATATCTAAGTGAAATCATATTTTACTTTTTTTTAGAAAACATAAGTACCGTCTAATTGTTCTCACGTGTGGTAAAGGCAAAACTTCATTTCTTTGTAAAAATACGTAGCCTTTTGGAGACCTCATGTGAAGCAATATTGAGAGAAGCATCCAATTCTCCGAATACCTATTCTGCTTTTTGTTTGAATTTTTCGCTGCAGCCAAGATATGTTTTACAGCATCTTTTTGATAAAGTGGAATTTTTAACTTGTCCATTAAATTATCGACAGTTTGAATATCTTTCTTAGCTAACTCATCACTTAAACAGCGAACTTGTGACTTTAAATCATCAACTGTTTTATGAAGTCTTTCATTACTTTGTTTGGACAACTTATTCTGGTTACGAAGAAATTCAACTTTCTTTTGATCTTCTGATGAAATACTAGAGCTTATTCGTAACCGTTTGTAATTACCACAATTCAATTCTTCTCTTTTTCTTTTTAGTTGTGTATTGCGTTTGACATTATAACATTGGTCACATCTCATTTTGTTCTTCAAAAGTAAAGTGCAGTTGTTATGACGATACGCATTTGATGTATCTTTATGTGAAACTGAAGAATTCAAATTTTCATTAGTTTCATATCCTGCACACACTTTGAAAGACGATAAAATATTCAAAATTTCATTTACAGTTTCGACATTATTGATAACATCAATATTTATATCTACAGAGTTGGGATTAAAATTAACTCCCACAACATTTATGTTGAAGCTCATACTTGGTTTAATAATTAATTCTATTAATGTTATAATACGGTCTTTGTCTTGCTCATTTTTCATCACAGTTGCAGTAAAACAAACTACTTTCTCTCCTAAATTGTTGAAAGTAACGAGCTTATTCCAAGAAGCTGGTAATTTTATAGAATTGGAATAACAAATTTTTTCAAATAATAATTTTCTATTCATTACACTGTCCTCGTTAGGACAAGAATTTTCATTGACTATCAACTGATCGTACATTGATGTCTTATCTTCAGAACACAAATTGAGAGATGGAACGGCATCGCTTTGTAACTTCCAATGCGTGTAAGGTGGCTGAAAAAAATAAAAATAAATATAATTTGAATATTAATGCGTTACTTAAAAATATTAAGTATAAAATTTTAATAAATGTTTTTCTTTACATTAATTTGGAAATAAAATAATTTTTTACATTTAATTTTTTATACATACGATAAAAAATATATTTTATACATTTGAATTCTATATACTAAATATTTCTGTTAATTTATTTAAACAATTTTGTCAATGTTTTCAATTCAATGTTATCGTTTATAATCTTCTATTAATAAAACATCAAACAAAACCTTTTTTTTCAGTCTTTTTGTTTATTTTTAAATATTTTGATTTTTGTATGAAATAAATAATATCATTTTCATTCATTCAAACGTAGTATAATAGTAAAACATTAATTAATTCATAAACATATACCTAATCAGTAAATGAGTAAAAATTTAAAACTCCTACCTCGCCAACAATCACATTTCCTGACAGTAAAATTCTTTTTGTGATCATTTCTTCTACCTTAAAATGTTGATCACACACATACTGTTTTGTGGTTAAAATGTCCCTTCCTATTGGTTCTTCCCATTTTTTTCGTTGAATTTCATCGGATGGAACTTGAAAACTATGGTGTTTTTCGGTACAACTTTTGTAACCGGAATTGCAATTTGGAACCGCACAAGTTGGCATTTTTAACACAAAAATTAACTTCGATAAAAAAGTATCCAATTTTTGCAATCTATTTAGATTGACTTGGAGCACATAAAAAAGATTTACAGATCAGAAATAATGTTGCTCCACCGAGTTGTTCACGAAACGTTTATCGCCATATTTAAACACAGCTGAGGGGAGTGAGGAGAGCGGGGGAACTAGATCGGAGTACTACTAGCGCCAACAGTCATAGCGGATTTTAAGGTTTCACAAAAACCGATGATTTTGTATAGTCGTGTCACTGGGTTGGCCTGCACAGTGATGAATTTAATTTTTTTGTTCAGTTTTTGATTTAAAAAATTGCATTTATTGGCTGCCTTTTCTTAATTTTACATTTATATTCCGTTTAATTTTGCTTTTTGTTATTCCTCATTTTGAACAACAAGTTTAACAGATTCAAGTTTTCATGAATGTGTTTATTAGTTTAAAAAAACTCGTTCTATACTTTTATTTCAAACTTTTGTGACACAAATTTTATTTCATGTGTGCATATATATTATATATTTTATACCTATATATAGGTATATGCTTGGATAATATCTGCAGTGAGTTCATTGACTCATTTGATTTGCCGCTTTTTTATCGTCAACCCGAGTCTAGCTCATCACCTAATTCTAACAAGTGCGCCTAGCTAAAATTTGAACATGCTGTAAAACTCGCTAATGCAAATATCTAATGAGCTAATTGATTTGCGTACGATCTATTAAACAACAACACGAATCTACTCCGGAAAGCATATCTTTTCACATTCCTCGGGCCTGATGTTTTCTGCTTCTTCATATTTTCCATATTTAACACTCACTTAATTCAGTTGAGCATTATATTATAAAATTATTATGCTGCGAATAATTTGTGTGATTGGAAATTCAAAAATCAACGCAAATGAGAAGAATTTGTAATTAAAAGTTGGTTCACGAGTAAAAATCGTAGAATTAATCTTTGTACTTTGGTTATCATCGATAGCAATATTTATAAATGCGATATCGCGGTTATACATCAAAATATGCATTATAAATCAGTGTCCGCCATTAGCCGAGTGCGACGCGGCGGGCGATTTAAAAATATTCGGCAAATATATATCGCGTCGCGCACATACCATCACTGGGGAAAAATCAATTAAGCCGCTTATGTGAAATATCGTTGCAATTACGCGCGATTGCCAAATCTAGCCCGGATATCGATGGCGGCATTATTGACGGCCCATGGTTACCACTGCAACTGCAATTTAATTGCAATTCTCTCGCATACATTGATCGTGCAGCACAGCTTGTGCAAAAAGAGACGCTTCTGTTCATAACATTTTTCAACAATTTTGAAGAAAAATTAAGTTTTGATAGAACCTTCAACACTTAACATTCAAATCGCCATTACTTTAATTATTATAAGTGCTATTTAATTTTAACAAGTGAAAAGTTAAAAATGTTTGTATAAATTCTAAGAATTTGGTGATAAGAAAGAAAATGTTTTGTACATACTCTTATTATAAAAGTAATTGCATTTATGTTATATGCGTTGTAAGTGGAAATGTTTTATTATTGAAATGATTAAAAGTCCAAGTGCGGGCTTGTATTCGAAATTTTTTTGCGCGGCGGGGCATTCGTGTAGTCAATGATATCAGAGCTCTCGAATGCTCAGTTGACCCATGACCGTCTGTCATTACAAGCAATACTATGGCATGCAGAGAGCCGCAAGAACATGACGGAGAGAGTGTTATAATGAATGATGTGGCCGCAGGCCAGTATTTCTTGTTGGAAAAAAGAGAGGAAATCGGCGAGGAGAGGGAGAGTGCTTAATGATGATACATGCGCGACGAGTGTGAAGATATTGGAAACGTGCAGATAATGAACTTATTGTAACGGAAGACGATGAACCGGAGAATAATTGGAAAATGTTACGTCACTGCAACTATCTCCCGGCGAGATAAACACATCTCTTTTTTTCTTGTCTTTATTTTTTCTTGTGCACAAACATGCATGTTCATTCATGGACTTTCGTGGAAATTTCATTGCTAATGAATAACAAATCAAAATTGATAAAATTATTTTCTTTTTCATTTAAATAACAATGCAAATGTTATAATACAACTAAAGCTACAGTTTATATATTCATGCACTGGATTCGATGCATGACAATACCTAAAATGAGAAAGGAACGGTTCAAAGATAGTTTCGTTTTACAGATCAATTGTAAAATCGTAAGAGTTAATTGCAGTCTTAATCGCATTGCCGATATACTCTTGTCTGTCAAATCACATATTCACACGAAACTGACAGTTGATGCGATTAAGGAGCAAACGTAAACTGTGCACATCAAGACACACACACACACACACACTCGGTACGCGAAATTCACTTACATATTGGCTGAGATAGCGCAAATACATACCTTAGAAATGTAATTATCAAATTAAATCTTATCAATACACATATATCTCGTATGTATTATTTTGTAATCACATTTAACGTGCGCATTTAAATTTTCAAGCACATCAATTACAAATTTACTAACATTGCAGAATAAAAGTTGAGCTCAAATAATAAATAAATGTTTTTCAAGAACTTATTTATATATGTAAATATATATCCCTATATATAAGTATACAAATCGTTTAATTTCCTCAAGACTTGTCTGAGCTATTATTACTTTAATTATACTTTTGCAGTATTTCGATGTATCTTTATACTAATTCAATTATTGAATTTACGATAAAAATAAAACTTGAATCACATTTAACTGAAAATCGTTCATCAGTCACTTTTACATTAAATGTTTTAATTATTTTTCTTTTCATCAGTTGGATTAATTTGTTGACATTGATACTAAAAATCGTCATTATATCGTTACCGGCAAAACGATCTAGTTGTAACAAATCAGTTATAAGTTTTGTGAGTATAAGTAGTGTAATAACGCGTGATTGGACGGCAATAACGATATAACCATGTGACTATTTCGCACTCAGCTCATTTTTGACAATTTTTCCGCGTTATCGCGTGACCAGTGCCTGCCTCGAGACAGATAAATAATGGAACGATCGTTTTGCTCGGTTTCGGGCGAATTTTTTCGTCTGCTCAGCTACGTGAAACAACCTGTGCCGAAAGTCTCTTCCTGCTGAGCCGACTTCGCAGACGAGAATTCCAATCGCGTGATCGGCTATACTGCTAACCGAGGGAAATTTACTGCATGCAATGAACCAGGTCTAACCCCAAAGCTCGATATATCTGCGTTCGACGTAAACTCTTTTGCCTCCATCCTCTTCTTGCTTTTGACGTATCTTTTTTTTCTTCATTTTTGTCTTTACATTTTCGTCTCACTCCACAAATTCTCTGAATCCCACACATTTGTTACATTAGAATCTATAATCCACAGTGTTGATCTCCTGTCCAATTAATATGTGACTTTTTAAATTGGAAATAACACTTTGAAATCAATTCCGTTAACTATTAAGCGAGTGAAATGGATAAGACCTACATACGTCTCGTTACGCAACACAAAGTACAGATTTTGCTGCTACCACTAGGTTCTCCTCCGCTGCTTTTACCTCTGAACATTCCTAACCTAATCTGAAAAGAGCTGCATTGAAAATCACGAGACGAGCCAAACGATACTTTGACAAGTTGTATTTACGGGTTACGCTAAATGATGCAATTACTTATACAATTTACCGAATGCTAAACTATATATACTTCAAAATAGGCATTGTTCAGATACTCCACTTCACTTGCATTTCAAATATTTATTTGCAATTTAAATAGTTTATCCTTATTTTATATACATAAATTTCAAAACACAAATAAAATGTATAGTGAATAAAATTAGAATCTAAAATGAGTTAGTTTTAAAAATGATATAATTTTTTATCCATAAAAAACAAAATAAATAATTTGGTGTTTTGAGGCTTTATCAGACTTTGATCATTTTCATACGTCAGGATTTAGTTATCTTAACAATAATGATATAAAAATTACATTTAAGAAGGGGCAATTTTTTCGAAACATTTTTGAATAATTAAATAAAAGGATAATGTTATAAAAAATGGGAGTTACGAAAAGTGTTTCCCTTGTATTATTTTAGTTTAAATTTTACCTTTATATATACCATTTTCCTCTTATTTCATTAATCGAAAATATTTCGAACAAAGTTCCTCTTCTTAAATTTGATTTTAAGACTTAAATTGTATTGTTGTAAAGATAACTAAATCCTGGCATATACTGAAATAGTCAAAAGTCTCTTAACATCTCAAAACACAAAACTGATACACGTCGATGGAAAAAAAATTATAACAAAATAATCAATTATTTATTATAATTTAAAATAGAAATTTAAAGTTGATATAAATTAGAATACACCGCTAGCTATGAGAACCACTGGTCGACAGCTGCCTGGGACACGAAAGAAAATTTTAACTCTGCTGAAATTTTGTTCGCGTGTCGAGGATGAAACGTTTATATATATTTTTTTTCTTCTTTTCAAGTCTACCTTATGCATAAATAGATATACGTATTTTAAAATAGTTTTTTTTCTTCTTCTTCTTCTATCATGTTATCTTGAACACAACTAAATCACAAGTGTAGCAAAATAAAGGCAAAAATATTGAAATGATTACTGTGATGAAAACAAAGTGAAGTAAATAACATTTGATCCATACAGCAATTTTAAGCCTACTTAAGCTTTTCCTGGAAGATACAACCCCTTTTATGCGATGCCAAAAAGTAGCAAAAACGTTCGATAAAGACAAGCACGGCGAGAGACTTGAGGATCCATCTTCAATTTTCTGCACATTCCTTGGGGTATTGGAGGCCCCACGGCAGCAGAGGGCTCCATCTGCGTTTGTGGCGTCTCTTTTCAGCCGACACTAGCTCTCTTCGTCGATTCATTCGCGCGACGCGAATGCCTCAAATCCCGACGCGCCGACGGGTACAGAGCAAACCCATTACGGATTCATCCTGCGCCATTAGCTAATTCTTCTCAGCCGCTGCGACGTCTTCCTCTCTGCGGAATTCAGTCCCCTTCGTACGCCATCGTTCCAACTTGGAACTAGAGCAACGCTTAGATGCGCATTTGCCCGAATAGGCAACTTGAATCTTGAAATGACAGTCCAAATAAATATTCCAGGAAATAAGTGAAATGCTTTTCCGCTTTTTTTCCATTAAACAAACACGAATTTTAAAATTAATATTATTTCATTCTTGACAATTTACAGCTTAGAAATAAGTCAAAAAAACTGTACATTTATAAATTCAAAAATTTAATGTAAAACGAATTTCATTTGTTGCTAAATAGCACAAGAATAATTAAAATACAAATATATAATTTATTTCATAATGGTAACTGAAGTAGAATTTTTATATTCATAATATTTATGATTCAAAATGTCGACATAATGATCTGTACGAAGCTTACTCAATAAATTAATCAAGCACATGATTTAGTTTGAAAAGCTGACGATATTGCTTTATTATTTATTGACACGTCTTGTCGAACGTGTAATGATAAACAGGATAGTTTACAACTGTACAAGAACATCAATGTGAAAGATATGTCACCTTTCAGGATAAAATAAAAAAAATGTTAATTATTATTTCCTAAAGATGTTTTCAAATTCGTAATTTAAAATTCTCTAATGAAAAACAAATTTGAAAAAAGATTATGGTAAAATCTGTGAGGCATTTAACTTGAAATATACAGCTCATTTTGACGACTTATGGGGAAAAAAACGCAAAGGTAAAGGTGGAAAGCAGAGCAGTGCCAAGTGAAATTGGTCTGAGCGTAAAAGGGCCAACCAGGACGATGTGATGGGAGGAAAGTGCAGTCACCCGGAATAAACTAGGAGGAGACGTAAAGTTGTTGGTTAAAGTTGAACTCGGCTCTACCTAGGGGGATGGCAATGAGTTTGCGTCGCGGTGGTGATGAAACTTTACCGTGACGAGAGTTAGAGGGATGTTAGAAGAAAAGGATAGAAAATGGAGGCAAATAAGAACAGAGTTTGTCACGCTGTTAATTTTAATTTGTATAACACAACATTTTATAAACTTTTAGATTATGTTTTTTTCTTTTTTTAATTATTAATGTTATGACTGTGAAAATTACGCATTGTTTTCTAATACAAAAATACACATTACAACAGCGACATCTGAATAATCCACTCTTGCATTTACATAAGTGTCCGAGGAAACTACGAAAACCTGACCAAAGTAGCCGGCAGTGACATTCGAACTCGCCACCTCCCGAATGATAATTTAAAGCCTTACTGCTTTACCGAACTAGCTCGGAGTTTCGTTATCTTGTATTAATTTGTTCAAAAAATTGTATTGTATAAAAACTTTTTAAACCTATCTTTTACCCCACTTAATAAAATGTTCAGGTTATTTTTACTATATCTATTAAATGAATCTTTTTGAGTGTATGTAAAAGTCATATTTTAAAGCAAAAACTTCAAAACAATATGAAATTGCTTTTATTTTTATAAATAACACGAAGTATAAAAGTTAGCTATTTTAATTTGCTATTAAATTCGTATATTATCCTGCCGTAAATAAACGAAATATAGTCCTATTTTTGTATCCGACATGAAACCTATTTTCAGGGAATTCAAACGTTTAGAATATTCATTTCGCTTTTTTATATAAATTAACTTTCACTAATTGTAATTATTAAGAATGAAAATATATCTTCTTTCCTTGTTTTAATTAACACTGTAACTAAATGAAAAGTTAAGTTCAGGTAAAATTAAAGAGTACAATAAAATTAATTTTTTTATAGTGTAAAATATTAAATAACTGTACCCATAAAAAGTTGAAGTGATAAACTGTTTAATGATGCAATTAAATTCAATAATTAAAATATTAAAGAATTTTTCACAATGTAAAAATTAATAATTGCTTTTTTTAAAAACGATTATAATTATTTATGATTCCTCGCGCTAAAATATATATTATTGATTATGAGCAACATTGGAAAGATTCTAAGAGTCAAGTAGTTAAGAAAAAATATTTTTTCTTGACCGTGCCGAACAAACTTCATTCTTAGTTTACAAGCATGTGGTCTACAAAGAGGTTGCCATGTTGTTAAAATAACCACAGCTAACCTCGGCGCGCGTGTCTGCTACGTGCGTGCGACCTATGTGTATCCCACGTGTGTGAACTTCACTTATATTCCGCACATATACCGCAGCTTGCTGCGGTTTCATGAAAGTGGCATTGAAATATGTATCAAAAGCAAAACCGTGCTTTACAAATCTGTACAAAAAAACTGAATACAACATTTTACACCGCTAAAAATGTCAAACTAAATCATTAAATTTTTACAAACATCAGGTGGATGCAAAACAAATACTACATTTTTTTGTTCAAAGAAATAATCATAAAATTATAAAACAAAAAAAAAGTAATGAGACAAAAATTGTCGCACGTTACACGTCTCGTTGAATTCTTGAAATCTTTTTATTCTTGGCCTGTAGAAAAAAGAAACTCGGTCAAAGTCACTTCCTCGCTTACAGCGCATGAAACTTTTTGAAAACCACAAAGTATAGGCAGTAAAAGCGGCACTGTTCGTTTGTTGTCACATTTGACAGCAGGGATAGTATCTTTAAATACACCGCTTTTAAAGTGAATACTTTTTCTTGTCCATTCAAGTAGACGAAGAAAGAAAAAACATCGTTATGTAATCAAAAGAGAAATAAATCAACTGAAATTACCGAAATGCGTTCTGAAAATATCATGCCTTCATTTAACGAGTAATAAAAAATAAATAAAGGATTATGTTGGTAATAAAAAAAATACTGTATTCAATGGTTTAACATAAGCAATTTAATTACATGTTAATTACATGTTAATGATACAAACTAAAATATCAGCCTTAACATAAAATTGGTGATTATAACAATCTTATGTTTAATGATAGCATAAAAGCGTTTATGTTCTTAAAAAATGAGTCATAACGTATCAAATACCAAAACACCGTAAGTCGCTTTGATTTCTATGTAAATACACTGCTCTTTAATGAATATTGATAAGCGCAACTATATGCAATTAAAGACGGCGAATCGAATCAATTCCAATTTGGTATCTCCACTTTATTTGCGATTAAAACTGACTCTTAAGAGCTCTAACCGCCTCTTTGAGGTTATCTCGCGCCACAAGGTTGGTAACTGTGATGTCGTGGAGGGCGAATACATTAGTGACGCTAGACCGCCGCATCGGAGGACAAGGGGGAGGCAACAGGAATTACCTCGTAAACTCGAGAGTCTTCGATTCGATTCGATCGACAAAAAAATGAGGGTACAAATACGGGGGATGGATTTAATTTATTTTGATGCCAAAAGAAAGGGAGACTGCAACAGATAAAAGAGAAACTTCTATTGATTATATTTATCGCTTTAAAGCCCGTTTCCTGAAAACTTACCGGAGCTTTTTCGACTTTTTATTTGATCTTAATTTCATTTTAATTAGCTAAAAAAGGGATTTTTTATGAAAAAATCGTCACTTTCTTGTTTTTTAGTTAATTTACTTTAACAAATTTTATTATTCACAAAAGGTTATAAACAAATTAGCTCTAAACTTTTAAAGCTTGAGTGAAAAACTGATGCAATGCAACTGACACATAACTATCATCATATTATACACATGTTAAATTTGGAAAAAAACAGCATACTAATTTTGTGAGCGAAATTAATCGAAAGATCTTTAAGAATAAGTTGAAGTTGAAAACGGAAAGAGGATATAACATTTGACGAATTTCTAACTGCAATTCATCATATGCAGATACCATTCTGTACCAGGACGTTTTGTATGGTCAGATTGTCAATACAATGAGCAAAGGGACTACATAGTGCAGATATGAAGAGGAGAGTTGCACGCATCAGCGCGCCCTATAGAGCAATCTATCGTTTTTTCATCCACCCCGAATTTCAATGAATGAACCGGCCCAGGAATTTCCAAGTGAGGGACAGGACCCTACAGCATCCGAGAAGACTACAGAACGCATTGTGTCACTTCTTCATTCATCCCTGATTTTGCGGTTGGCTTGCGTATTGCGTAGCGAATTTACAAAAACTCTACCCCCTTTCGTATATTTCTATTGTTCCTACCATTGGTGTTACAAGAAACCAGTGCTTTTTGCTATTTATGTTTTTTCCTTTCTCTCTCTCTCTCTCTCTCTCTCTCTCTCTGTCTCTCTCTCTCTCTCCGGAAATTTCGTGAGAGCCAAAAAACAGATCCCCCAATCAATTCAAATGATCAAACAACAATTAATTCAACGTTTTGTTTATTTTGACCTTATGCGACTTTTGATATTAAAAAAATAAGTACATTTTGCTCATAATAATTTAATACACTGGAAAACAAACAAGGACAGCAAAAGTGAACGATAAGTCATTTTGCTGGGAAAATTTTAGTTGGCTTAAGTGAAAATTGAAGAAAGAATTAATTTTTGCCATACATGGTCCATACATAATTCATGCATTTCCGATGTATGATTTTTGTTTGTAAACAAAATGGACCATTCATTTACATTTTTTGTTTTTATGGGAATAGAAAATTTTTAATATCTAAGATCATTGAAGCAATATCTTAAGGAAAACATATTATCATAAACTGGACTTGATAATATTTGACAAAGTATTGTAGGCCAATGTGCATTGATAATGTCCGACTGATTTAGATAGATAAGCGCCAAAAGTCGAATTACCAAGTCTGCTCTTTGAGAATTGCAGTATAACTAATTGATCGATGATCGCAATTTACGCTAGCTTGTGACTGAATTGAAAGTATTTACGTAACTCGAAGCCCTAAATGTGGAGTAAGATCGACATTTCATGCAAATATTTTAAATTTAGATGCAGCATTGTTTACGAATAAAAACTATCTGAATAATGAATACTCTTGCGCTCGACTAAATTTCATTTGAGGGAACACAAAATGACCAATCAATCCATCGAATATTTACTCTCTTATGCGGCTTTGTCGCCTTAATTAGGTAGACTCGTTTTCTGCATAATTTTTACATTATAAATACTTCTTCTCTTTCATTGGTTGCGATGTTTATCTGGGCAATGGGCGACTACGTTCAAGTTCCTGTTAACGTAAAGATAATGTGAATGCTAATTACTGTTAACCAAATTATACGTTCACTATGGAGCCGGTTTTTTGTAGACATCGCAGAAATGATATCAAAATTATGACAAAAAGTATTATCATAAAGATAATATGACATTTTTTTATTCAAACAATGACTAATGACAATTTGTTAATGAAAATATATTTATTTCTGTTTCAGGTAAGCTCGATTGTAAAAGACGAGACTTGAATAAAGTTTATAGATAAGTAAGTAATGCATGTGTTTGATCTTTGCCTTTTAATTATTATTATTAAACGATACACTCGGGATAATCTTAAGAGATATCTAAAATCCTGTAATGCATGTGTCTAAGCGAACGTTCTTGTCCGAGTGCTTAAGACTCATTATTGCGATAAAATCACCGCAGGCCGTATTATGCAATGATTTCGAGGAGTGTTTGTTGTCGCGAGCAGCGGACCGTCCCTTAAGTGGATTTCAGACTCCAAGCGTTGAAAAAACAAACTGAATCTTGTTCGAGTCGAAGGGGAGCTCGTTTTCGATTGGGGGGACCAGAGTTCATACCGGATCACGGCCTTGTGATTAGTCTATTGAGTCTCTCTCGAGTGCTGTCGTACACAGTTCCACATATTTTGCGCCGTGAGAGCACACGCGAGTGTCAATGCTAAAAGAGCATTGACACAAGCTGGTACCAATCAAGCATTCCCACTGTCCTTTTTTAAAATATATCTTTATCCCTGCGCCCATAATATTTCGAGCGGAGCTTCAAATTAAAAGAATTCAATTGAACCGGCCATACTGATGCACTGTTGCGTGTAAAGAAACAGCCATTCTTTTTAACACGAAAGCGATCATTCAAATGTGATAGCATCATTCAGTAAGTGCACTTGAAAATCTAATCGTTTGATTACTATTGTTAGTTTAAATTACATGAAGTAGTCGTTTGTGTTACATTTAAATTCAACCCGTGATCTTTCAAAGAAAGAAAGAAAAATTAGTTGTAATAGGAAAATGAAAAAAAAAGTTCAACAACTTGGATTGCCAACACTTGGTACAAGGTCTATTGAAGTTAGAAGCTGTTATTCTTGCTCTCTGTTGTCGCCACTCCTACTTTTGTGATAAGAATGAGAGCTCTCGATGAGACAATGAAGGTGTCGTTGCAGGAAATTATACAGCAGTTAGAAGAAGCTTCGTCTCCCTGAGCAATTGTCTTTCAGACCCGCATTGTCTTTGCTTCTAGGCACGCTCTCTCTTTATCTTTCTCATTTCATTCTTCTCTTCTTTCATTCTCTCTCGGTCCTTTTGCAGTCGCAAGGCCTAGCCGATCACTGATGTTTGACACTACCTCGGCACAATGAAAGATCTAATCGTTGCTAAAGTACTTAATATCTTAAGGTTCAACTCGTCCGTGCAGTGGCAAGACGTCTTGGTAAGCTTTGCTCTTCCGAGTTCAACAAGGCCGATGAGAGGAGGCGGAAAATGAAGGCGTGTAACGCTTATTCCGCCAAGGGGTTGGATCTTCTTGTAACGGTATCCGATGAAGAGGTGCCCCGGTGACAGATACTTGTGTACTCACTTACAAAGGCAAGCCTCTGAATCATAACTTCTGTTCGATTAACATTATACTTTTCTTTATTCAAATTTCTTGTTCAATTTGCATGGATACATTTATTGAGTGCAAATCGACAAAATATTAATAGTCTTCGGTTTATTAAGAAACCAAAAAATAATTTACAACAAAAGAAATTTAATCATATTTCTGGTTTATCACTAGTATAGTTTTTGTTTCAAAAAATACAAAAAACAATTGAAAATCTGTAAAAGTGATTCAATGAATAGTAAAAATGATTTTTATCAAAACGACAATCATTCTCCTTGATTTATATATTTGTCAAAATCTGTAATTTTGTCAGAAATGTTGATAGATTTTTTTTATTTGATTACAATTTGTGAATATGAGAAATTAATTTACAAGATTTTCATATGAGATAGAGTTTTTGTGTGTGTTGTAAGTGGTCCGTTTTATCGCTTTTGCTGCATGTTATCTTTTCTCGCAATGTCTCAAAAGTGTCTCATTCTTAAAAGACGAGGTCGTTTTCTTGGAAAATGTTTGTACGTATCCCCATCGTCTAATGTCATAACCATAACGATATGCCAACAAAAGCCAAAAGGAAAGATAAAAAGGGCATCGAAACCTCATACGAGCCAACTTTTTTCGCTTGTAATTTCTACCCATTGCAAATAAATGTTTGAGAAAAGAGTAGGCGATTGTAATCATTCCACCTATTTCCTACTCTAAATAAGGCAAATACAATAAAAGGCACGAATAATTTAAAACAAATTTAAAATTATGTTTAATATAAATATTATAACATGATGATGGCAGTTTTTATTGTTTTCTCACTTATTTGCTATTTAAAATTATGCGTAGACATACATCGTTTCGGGAGGGTAGCTTTCTCGTCTCTTCGGGGGAAAAAGTCGAGAATGAAAGACAGAGACAGAGATAGCAAATAATGAATAATAATTGCACATAATGTTTGAAGAAGGCTGCCACAACGGGTGGTGCCCTCTGCATTATGTGTCAAATACCGAGGCAAACTCAGTTTGTATTTTCTTCCTGTCTATCTTCTGTCTCACTTTTTTAATATCCCCTAGACCAAGGTGCCGCGAAGATATGAAATTGAAGCTTGAATATTCTATGAAGCGACGACAGACGTTGCAGGTGGCAAACTCCCGCACTTTTTTGATACAGTTATAAAGCATCGTTACACTTGGCGCTGTTATATCGCCATCCTGTGGTAATTTCCCGTTATAATGTAATCTTCACTTTATTAACTGCCAACTTTAAGACTAAAACTTTAAGATCTAACCCTCGTAACTTTAACTCTCTATATGACACTGTAAAATCTTGCCATTTTTTTTTTGGTTTCAATATAAAACTTGGAATTGTTCTTTTGCAAATATTTTTTAATATAAAACTAAATAAAATAATTATAACAAATTGTCATTTGTATTTACTTATTATTTAATACACCGGGAGCCAACAAGAAAAATCATGTATAATTGATACTAATTTAAAACCTGTTTGGTGTGATTACTGTAATTATGTGGAACAGTAAAATGCAAGTATGACAGTCTGTAGATGTCGCTGTGGTCGCCAATATGTGTGTTTGTTTAGTATGGCAAAAATTTGGAAACGTCAAAGCAGTATAGCATCTTTATATTCATTAATAAAAAGTTTAAATGTAGCTGTGTTTCAAAAATTATCTTATTATTAATAACTCAGCAACATGAAAAAATGTTTTTTCACATAATGACACAACAAAAAGATTTAAAATTGGTATTGATCACACATGATTTTTTCTGTTGGCTCCCGGTCTAAAAATATGATACAAAGATTGAACTTGAAATATTAAACAACTTACTTTTAGTTTAATTATCATTGTTTCAGCAAGATTCATGTTTTATTCAAAAAAAGTAATGCAAGTAAAATAATTATTAATAAAGTCAACATCTATTATATTTCAATTGCCGATTTATGCTCAAGCCTAGACTAATGTCATCAGAAATTTGATACTTTTCTGTAATTTTATTTTTACTCATAGTGCGTTTGTCGGATGTGTGGTGACCGCGTCGATCGTCCGACATTGGCAATCGACGTTTATGTTACGCATGCTTTTTCTTTGAAAATGTTTATTTTATTTGTTTCACTTTTCAGCAGCTTTGTTTTTCGCTTGCTTGAAAAGAACTACGCCCGATAATCGAACGTTTTTTTGAGTCACTTCTTGTGTTAGAGTTTAAGAGCAATGATCGCGTCGCGAAATTAGTTGTATTAAGTGTAATCTTCGTAACTATTTTCGGTTCAATAAATCAACACGGGCGTTTTGCATATTTTCCTCCGCGATTTTCCCAGTCAAAAATTCGTGTTTTATTGACTTAAAACCTACATCTTATTTGACGAGACTTGTGTGTTCGGTGCTTTTTCTCACGAGATAATGATTCATTTGATCTTGCAGAATAATAAAAGTAATACAAGTAAATTATTTTGTAAACTAAAATTGTGTGTTTTATAAACTATCTATTAATTAATTTTCTTGTCGAAATTAAACAATCATATGATTATTTAAATTGAAGTTTTAGTTTAATATGATGAATAAAAGCGGATCCGGGCACAAAATAAGAAGATTCCATTGCTATGAAATTCATTGAGTTTGTTTACATGAAAACCTTCTCCCAGTAATTTCTTTATTTCTGTTCCCAAGGGAGACAAGCAACGACGTTTCCCAACTTCTCGCGGCACCATTTATTTTTATCAAAGACGGCACACAGGGAACTGCGGCCCTTACGAAAGAGTCGCAGTGCACAGTTATCCTTCGGGACCCGATTTAAAAAAACAACTTCTAAGGGTGCCACCACGAAACAAACTCGCTCTTCGCGTGAATGATTGCATTACATTTCATTTACTTTGCAAGACGTGTATTTATTATTTAAAGCCAATGATCTTGAGAATACAAACATGAAACAACACAGAAAAACTAGAAGTGAACAAACTTAAAAAATAACAATGTTTTTGAAAAAACGATTTTCTTATTATGTTGTTGAATTTTGACAAAGCTGTTCTATTAAGACTATAAAAGTAAGCAACATAAAACACTCGTGTAATCAACGCCTATAATGAACCAGCTGTATGTTTTGTACTCTGATGTCACGGCGATACTGCAGAGGGACCCTCCCTAATTTTGCATTGCGTGAGCATTATTTGACATTAGTAGGTTGCATGTTCTAGTTGCCACGCGGAGACTCGCACGCGCACCTTCGTGTCTATGGCTCTTCGTTTCTTCATTTAACAGTCAATAGCGTAAACCAAAATCATTGACACTGCTTATTTTTAGACTAGAAACTTTCTATTCAAAGCAAGTTAATTTGACTTTGTCATTAAAGTAAAGTGAACATCAAATAAAATGAAAACTTCGGTTCAGTGGTCTAATATGGGTCAATCTTGATATTATATTATAAAGAAAATGAGGAAGACGAGTACTGTGTTAGTTAAAAGAAGGAAAGGAAAAATTGTATGATAGAAGTGGTTAAAGAAGGAGAAGACGTCTTGGGACGAAGTAGAGTCAAGTCTATTAAAGAATGCCCCCCAGGGTTTCGCGTGGAATATCGCGCGAGAGAAAAGGCGCTGGCTCTATCAGGAGAAGTGTCACCGATGATGAATAGTTGGCATGAACAAAAAGAATGCTAACCGCGTCGGTGCCGTTACTCTCTAACCTATTCTCCCCTGAGTTTTGTTCTGCGCGCACAAAATGTTTCACCGATGGCGTTGGGTCGGCACCGCTGAGACGCCAGAAGACGATATTATCTTAATTAAAAGTTGCCAATTCATTTCGCTCGGCGTTTCCATTTCAAGCGATTTAAGCCTAGAAGCCCGAGGTGGAGAAAAGGGGACGCGAGAGCGAGCTTATTCTTTTGTTTTATGTCACGAGTTAAGAGAGGGGAGGGGAAATAAAAGAGAGATTGAAAGATACGCGCGCAAGAGGAAGAACGTGGAAATGTCGCTCGAGATAATAAGAAGTTCGTACGCGAAGAAATAAAGGGAAGCATGGTACATTCAGAAAACTGTTTTGTTGATTTAACGATATCGCTTACTTTTTGCTGCCAGGGTGGTACATTTGAATAAGTTAAGTGAGTGGAAATTTATTTCTTCCTCTAAGCCAACTTTTTTCATTTCGAACTTGTTTGCCTTTCTTGTTAACTGCATGAAAAATAAAATGCTTTCATTGATATTTGTTTATTACGTGATAATCTTATTACTGCTTCTTCGCTGCTTGACAATCTTCGTTTTTACACGGCATTAAAATTTTGAAATCCAATTAGCAATTTTTAGTGTCTCGTAACACTATGGCCGTCCATAATTCAGTCGCCAATTTGTATAAAATACTTCGTTGCTAATGAAGCAATTTGAGGCTGTCTCCAACGTTAACGTATGGAGTCTGCTTGGGTGTAATAGAGAAGACCGCAAGGTAGAACAAACTAGGGTTGCATTCACAATCCCAGAACCGTGGGAGAAGTATTATATTATTTTAGTATTACAATCCTCAGTATACCTTACATTGTTTACTTAACTTTCTATAAAATATTACATTGCTTCATAAATATTGCTTTATTGATTATAAAACTTGACTCAGTTTTGTTTTCTGTTATCATTAATTTTATGTATCAAAAATTTTTCGCGGGTACCGATACGTGGGACAGAGCAGATCTGATGATATTTGATGGTGATTCGCTTTATCAAATTAGTCCACTTTATACACGATTCTTCTATTGGTAGAATGTTGTTATCCGACTAGCAAAATAATAAAAGTATATTTTTAAATTAAAAAATAAATTGCAGAAAAATATGTAGGTATCATACATTTCTCAGCAGCTTAAACCCTTTTTTTCAACGGAGAATACATTTTTGTTAATCTTGAGTTTTTCTATAGTTTTTTATTCTACATTTTTTTAATAGTAATCTATTTCTGATATTCATTGTAAGTGACACAAATAATTCAATAAAATAAGTTTCAATAGTCAATGAATAAGTTTTGGTTAAGTTGTGTTTTTATCATGATTAATATACTGTACTTAACAATCCTGAATGAAACAGTGAGTCACTTTATTGACAGTAATTTGAGAATTCCATTTCTAGTACAAACTCTTTAACAACCCATCGCAATAACCAGGTATTAAAAACATCTTAAAGTCAGTTTGCTTGTGGAATGGATGACGATTAAGATAATTGTTTGCAGTTTTCTGATGTGAACCATACTATTCCTATATACTGTTAGCGATATGCACCAGTGATCTAAATCTACAATAAAATAGATGCACATCACTTTTTACATCGTTATACCATGCATTAATGTGAGTCGATTGACCTCAAAGTTCATTTAAAGTCAAGTGAGTTAAGACAAGTCAATTATTATTTTAACCCGTTATAGCTTAGAATTTTTTAAATGAACAAGAAAATACATTTATTTCAAACAGTTTTATAAGAATTCTTTAACTCTAATAAGCTAGTTGATGTGAAAAAAAAATAAGAAGGTGCCTTTCAAAAAGTTACTTATACAGTAAACTGATACATAATTGACAAATAATTTAACATTCTATATTATAATAATCATAAGACTAACATTGTTTAAAATATGGTTAGTTTTGATAAACTTATTGTATTAATTTGATTGAAGAATGTACAAAATCATAAACATAATTTTATTAAACTATTGAGATAAGTTGATCATCAGAAGGAAGTTTGTTGAGGAAAAGATCGGCAATGAAAGTGGAGCACACACAGACCGACAAGTTGTCTGTGAAGTTAAAGCTAGTGCTCGTAAAAACTGATTCCTGTATAATTTTCAATCGCTCTTGGATTTGACGACCTCGTCACAGGTCTTATGCTGTCCCTTTTATCCTGTAGCAGTCCCGTCTCGGATTTCTATCGTTATCCTGCCTTCACTGTTACTTGGGGGAATTAAGATAAGGGTAAGATGACGAGTTTGTAATGATCGGTAAAAAGGTGATCTTCATCCGATAGGGAGTAATGCTTGAAATAAAAAAGAGTGTGAAGTCATAAATGAGAGCAAAATAAGTGAATAATATTGATACTTGAGTACTTGCAAATGTTTTACTTAAGGTAAAATATATTTTCTCTGTTTTTTTTTTACTTTGAAACACATTTTTTTCTTCAATTTGTTCAGAATTGATTTTTTTATAAAACTGTGTCATCTTAAATCGGTCTTAGTTAAATTTCATTTTTCTAATTATTTTTACGTTAGATACACATTAGTAGATTATAAACCTACTTGGCTATAGTTTGAATTTTTTTCAGTGTATAAATTCAAAATTTCATAATCGCACTTGGTGGCAGTACATTCTTGATGTAATTATCGAGTCCGAATGAATAATGTCGTTTTTTTATCGGGGTATCCCCAACCCTCATACCACACCATTACGCCTCAGCGTTAATGTAACGCATCTTGCGTCTGCTATCGATCTCTCCCTACTATTTCCAAAACTATATCTTTACCCTCGCACGTGTAATTTAACACGCTTCACCCTACCCGTACCGTACTTGTAAACCCACGCGTCGGTATAGGCTAATGAAATCAATGGATGCGTGTCAAAGTTAAATGTGATCAAACCACCCTCTAGCTAGTCTGATTTCCTTACGACACCCCGAATTGAAAACGCATATTTTTACCCCTTTATGTATAAGGACCAAAAACTTTTTCGGAAGTTAACAGCCTCGTTTTAATTTCCTGTACACGTATATTAGCAATCATCATATTATGCTAAACCATGTAAAATTTAAATTGATTACACAGTTTTTTCATTGACGACTAATATAAATATAATTATTATTTTACTTGATGGAGTTTATAAACACATAATACATACATGACACACATGAGCATAAAACCGTCACTCTTAGAGAGCACATAGCAGCACTACAAAAGTCCTTGTACTGTTTTTGTGATGATCGCTTTTACGTTGCGACTTATCAGGTCAGTGACCAACCCGTTGAGGGATTTGGTATCTAAGTTATTGTTAAATATTCATTTCACAATGAATATCGAATTTGAACTTTCGACACATAGCATACATACAAATTTGTAGCAGCGAAAAACGTCTTGAGAGAACAATTGCTTCTCAAGCAAACGCCTTCACCACTAAACCATTGAGGCGGCACCAACTGATATAAAATGAAATAATAATAATCACAAAATTTAATTCTAAGCCATCTGATCGAAAATTTGATATCACATTTGTATCAAATTTTTGAATAATATACAATAGAGAATGGAATTAAACCTAACAAAAAATACTGCAGTGTAGAAAACAGGGCACATTCACAGTGACGTTCATGTATCGATACATCTATGAAATTACACTGCGAAAAAAGAAATCTGAATTTCAGGTTATTTTCTAACAATTTTTGTTTCAAGATAATCAAATTACCACTTAAAGTGCTTTGAGCATTTTGTCTTTTTTTGCCTTTTCAAATAAGACAGTTTTTACTTGTAACTTGTCACTTTTTTCGTTATCCGATGTGAATTTGATTTTTTTGCAACATTTATCAATAATGCAAACAATATTTTTTTCTTCATTTATCATTATCGCAAAGAAAAGTCAAGTGTCTTTTATATTTAACCTGTAGATCTTAATCAATACACAGCACACGTTGTTTGCCAACCAAAACATGTTCGCGATTGTTCGTCGATTATTGGCGGACCGCTGCGCATGTACGAAAATATATCCGCCAAAATTGTTGTTTTTAGGAACTTTTTATTTTTTATTTAATATTTTAATGTTTAATTTATTTATTTCTATTATTTATTTTACTCAAATCATTTAAAATCACAGATATATTAAGATTATTTGCCTCTGATATATTCAGTTTTCAATTCAATCTAAATCTTACTTTCAGTTTTCAAATAATCTAAATGTCAGATTGAAAAACTGATGTTCAGATCGAGGAACTGAATTTCAGATCAACAAATTTGAAATTTAGATTTTCGTTTTTGCAGTGTAATGATTCCAATTCTTTTATTTACATAAAATTAACTAAAATAAATAATGCATTTCTGAATTTTACTTGCAAACACATGTTAAAAATAAAAATTATAGATATAACACTATTTTTTTCGCAAATTATTATGTGTAGATAATAACACTGCAAATGAACCCAAATTTATTTTAATGCGATTTTTTGTGTATAGTATTGAAAAATGTACAATCTTTACAAGTTGCTTGGACCAGAGTTGGTATGGGATGATCTAGGCTGTTTACATTTTCTTATATACAAGATACTCCAAAATTAGTGCACTAAAAATAAGTATTCTTTTAATTGGCTCAAGAAGTATGATTTAATAAAGCAAATGCACGAGAAGATAAAAAAGATAAATTGAGGTTGGACAAAGTTTTTGATTGCAATCGAGAAATGGAGACCAAGAGTTGCGTTGCAAACGTTACAACAGCACAACTCATACATCAGGATCTGCGGCTAATCTGATTCCCCTAACAATGTGCACGCGTCGGAATCTTCTTACATACCATAGCTGGATATACCACCCCCTCTCACTATATCCATGTGTTTCCGTATCTTCTGTGACCCCTTCTTTTTTTGTTTTTTTTCTCGTTTTTTGTGTTCTTTTTCTCTCGTTTCCGTTACGGTCGATCTCATGCCAAATATATAGATTTTGGATTTGGACCCGACGTCTAGCCAATCCGTGCGCAAACCCACGTAATCTCTCGCTAATAACTACGATTTATCGTCTTCTTCCTTCGTTCAACGTGTTCTTTCTCTTTATTGTCCTCTTATGTTTGACTCGGGTGCAGTCGATCGAATTTTCCGATTAGACGTCCTCACTTTCTAGAACACTCGAAATTTCGTATTTCATTTGTCCGGGATCTCTCGCTGAAATTGCGTTCCATAAATTTCGTCTTTGACATTATTTTTTTTTCTTTTTCTTGTTCTTGTTCTTGAGATAAAAATTTGTACAAAGCTTTTCTGATTCGTTCCAAGAAATCTGCTCACAATCTATGGATAACATCCTGAATGAAGTTTCCAACACTTGAGTCCGATTAGATAATTACATCCTGTCGTTTAATCATAATGGAGGAAGCGTTGCACTGATACGAGCCTCATTTCGTCTAGTTATGAAAGAGTACCTTTCATTCAGCAATTAACCTGCTGCGTTAAGATAAGAGCAACAAATATTGAAACAGCTTCGTGTTTGTCTTGCAGGGCTACTTGCGTCGACGGGTCATTCATCCTCATCTGGTTCTTTCATGAATGACAGGTGATTGTGCCAGCATGTGTGCACGTGTCGCTACTTGCAGTTTCTTGTTCAATGGAAAGCATGCATTACCTGTTTAAAAGTAAACATTTTAGACTTGTTAACATCACCGAAAACACGCGTCAAATTAAATTTAAAAATAATTTCTGCTCTAGATTCTGATCGATAGTATCATTAATTAATTGAACCCAAAAACGATGCCTTGTTTTTATTGTGAATAAGGTGCGATGAATTGTAATAATATTTAACATTAACTTACGAAACAGCTGATCTGTTTAGCATATCAAAAAATCAGTGGCACACAATGGTCTGACATTTCAAGTAGCACGGTTTCACAATAACGATAATATCAGTAACTAACGATAGCGCACGCAAACGTTAATGCTACATACCAACACATTATTATTGGTGCAACGCCGCTAAATAGACCGGCTTCATACTATCCTATTGTACATTGTGTATCGACCTGTTACCAAAAGCGATTGGTTGGTAACTATAGAAGACGGATCAGCTGAGTCTAGAAGCGCGCAGAACAGGAAATTGTACTGGATGGAGAGACCACGTGTATCTTTGGATGGCATTTTATCTACATTACACTGCGAGGAAGCTTCTGCGCGAGGCGAACTCTTCCTATTCTCGTACTCCTTGTTTACAGCCAACTGTGAGAGATCAGGATTCCCGATAAGGAAGTGAGTATCGATCGTGCAAGAGCCAACTAAAAATAAAGTCGCAAAAGAAGATACTTCTTTAGAGCGATCTACAAGACAGGTGCATTTGACGTCAGCTTTTACATTTACATCGGGCTTTTAAGGCTTTTTCGACTGTTTTTTTATCCACCAACATATATAGTGAAGGGTAGGAGGGAAGGGGGATGGGGCTTTTTTATTTTGCGATGCGAGACTTGCGTGATGCAAAATTGACGAACAAAAAATGTAAACATGGAAGACCCGTTATGAATCGTCTTTGGCCTTAACGACGCCGATTAAAGATGCTGAAATGGACCGTTGAGTGGCATGACTGGTAATGGCACGGAGAAGGAGCCAAGTAGGAGGAATCATTTTATCTGCGGCATTATTTGG
>JABFPM010000669.1:0-25934 GCA_022817325.1 Idris sp. 1 HC-2018 | reverse complement strand
AAGCACAATTTAAATGATGCGAATTTAATATGTAAGCTAAAAAAAGTATCAAAATCTGTCGCTGAGTTTTAATGTCAAAAATGTAATATATATTTGAATTGAAAATATTTATTTTAAAAAAATACTTTAATACTTCTGCAATAAAATCTAATTATATATTAAAAACTACTTAAATAATTGAAAGACCGTTTCAAAATATTACGTCTTTGACATTAGAACAGAAAATCTGTCAAAGACGTAATATTTACCTATGTTTTTAAAATTAAATATTAATTTAAAGTCATGCGCACGTAATTTATCACTGTTCGACTTTATATTATTCATTTTAAAGTAATAATAAATGATAATTTTCATAAAATTAAGATGTGCTAAAGCTTTTTTTTCAAAAATTTGGCAAGTTGAAAGTTAAAGGTTCTAGAGAACTGCTCATATACGAGTTTTATTAATCATTTTGTATTTATAATCTGTTTTAAATAAAGTATATAAATTTTTCAACTATTAAAGACTATTACGGATTTTCAACTAAAAAATTTCTCAAGGGTAAATCATTGTGTACAATGTTATTTCAGTTGTGTTTACTTTTTGTTTTGTTTTTATAACAAAACATTAAAAACTATGTAAATATGTAAGGTTACCAGAAGTCTATCGGTAAAAAGTGGGACTGTTGGTAAAAAAAAGCGGGACATTTAAATTAAAAATTTCACACTTCTAGAAAAAAAGGGTTTGTAAAAACTAAATAAAAAATGATTTCATTTTAAATAACTTTATTTTTGTATTAATATAAAAACTGTACATTATTATAATGTAGTGTTCGTCGACTAGTTATATTTCTCAGACTTTCGAGTTTTTCTTAGTATATTCTCGTTTTCTAGACGTTGTAAATACTTTGAAAATCTAAGCAAGATAAATCTTTAAAATTGTATGGATCATTGCCTATTAATCAATGAAAAAAGTCGTTCACAGTTTACAATCTCTGAATAGTAACAAAATTTTAATCACGAACAGTTTAATTTTATTTGATTGAACACCAAACTTACTTTAAAAAAAATACCAAAATATTATAAAAAGCGGGACATTTTACTAAAAATCGGGCTGGCGGGACAAAATTGAAAAATCGGGACATGTCCTGCGAAATCAGGATGCCTGGTAACCCTATAAATATGACACATTGTGAACTTAAAATAATCATGATTTTTAGCAAATTAAAAATAAAATATCCTTAAAACTATTTGAGAGCAACATTTTTTAGTTGAGAATTCTTATTCTAGTGGCAAAAATGAGCAAAAAAACAAATAACAAACTAAAAAAATTGTGGTGTAGCTAAAATGCATATTCACCGCGGCTTTTTAAAATTATAACTTTTAAATGATTATTAAGTCAAAAATTAAGAACGTTTGAACAATAAAAAAGATTAAAAAATTTTAAAAAAAAGCTAACCATTAGAGGATTTCCGCTAAAAAATAGATGAATATCATTTAATATTTATAAATTTATCTTCTAGCCACTTTTAGAGGAACGTCTTCTAATAATTAGCGTATTTTTTCTAAGAGTGTTTTAGATTGAACAAGTTTGTACATTTTTCGGTTTGAAAAATGTCAGCCAATTCTGAAATTGCAGATATCTTATTGGAACAATCACATAATTACTGCCTTTTAAAGCTAAAGCGTTGTTTATTGAATGTTTTCTTCAGCACCGCAGCATTCGACTAATCTCCATTAATCAGTTACAATCGTGGCAATCTGACAATCATTTGAACGCAAATGAACGCCGGGGTTATAATGCCGTGAACTCTCCTGTGCAGCGTCCTATTTGTATTTAGCTTAGTGGAAATGTCAGCCCCATAACAAATTCGCCTCCTTTTTCCATCGCCATCTCACGTTTCCTATGCATATACACATGCAGAAAGGCCATTACGCAACACTGCCATCTTCCTTGAACTTTGCTTCCTCTCTCTCCCGGACTTTCATCTTCGGCTGTGGTACCTTCTTCTTTTCATTCTGTTTCGTGCCTAATTCCCTTTCCAACTTGGCATCGCTTTGCGCAATAGTGACAGTGAGTTACTTCATGATCCCCGTTGCACACGTCGACCCGCAAACTCGTTCGACTCCTGCGATGCGTCGAGCGTGGGTGTTCGAGCTGTGACTCCTCTCGTAAGCGTGTTATGTAAGTGAATTAACAGTATACGAAAGTTAAGGTATATATACTAGGTGTTTCCCTATCCGCAATAGACGCTTAAATATCCGAGAGGTCAAAACAACAAGAAGTTGACCCGGTTTTCTACTTTACAGGAAGTTCGCGCAGGATGTTCACATGTTTTACTTCCAAAAATTTATGACCATTTGATAGAAACAGTTAGCTTTCCCGAGAATACTGTTAAAGTTCTAGTTTTATCTCGGAATTTTTATACTCAATCGTTTGACTTTTCAAATGTATTTTCAGATTTTATATTCACAGATGACGATGATAATAAAAATGATTATCAATAAATTATATAAACTTGCACAATTTGCAAACCCCATATTGCAAAAAATTATTCCGACATAATCAAGTCCAACCGTTTTCTACTTTAAAATGTTAAGGCCATCTATTAATTAACCATCAACTATCCCACTTGACATCAATTTTTAGATCAAGGATCACGTCGTGTGAAAATTAATATAAATAAAACAAATATTCAGCGGGGCTTATATAATATATATACATATTTGAGTTACAAAATGTAGCGGTAATATCGTCAAATTAACGACATTAATTTAATAATGCAAAACCTTTAGACTAAACAGCTTTCACTCATCAATTATTTTCTTAAATGGCTCGATCAACACAACGTTATGCACAAATTATGATCCGTTTGTTTTATTGCTCCTTAAAAGCTCTTTAATATATATAATTTTGAGTGTGTCATAGTTTTGTCATTTTTTCTCCATACGCAACTAACAGTTATTTAATTAAGTGATGACCCGATACAAAGTATTCCCATTTGTTAGCCCAGTTGTGTGAAGACAAAAAATTGTGTGTGAAAAGAAAATTAATTTGATAATTAACAGTGTGCGCAATTTGCTCAAGCGGGCCGTTTTGAAGGTGTGAGAAAGGCTTAGCACGGGAGATTCGTTGAGATTATTTCATAAGTGTCCCCGATACGTAAAAATCCATCCGCTGTGTTACCGCGAAGTGAACTCGCGGTTGTGTAATGCGGTTTTAAAGGGGCGCCTCCAACACCGTTACACCAGGACGGAGTCTCGCCGACCCCCGGATACGTGAATGTAACAGACAAAGTATATTCCTCAATTATTCGTCATTCATCATTAACAAACAATAATCTCATTAACAGTTGGTTATCTAATATCATTATAGCACACTTTTTCGCTGTTACATTAATTTAATTCGCATATTTTATTTATAATAACATTTTCGAATTGTTTAACAGAATATTATGACAATACAATTAATTGAAATAAATTATTGTTCAATTAAATTAAAAAAAAGTGAATTAAGTTGAGTTACAAAATTACAATTAATTATTGTGAAGTTGTAGATATTTTACTAGGGTATAATTTGCAAAATTAATTTCCAAGTGAGGTAAAAAGTCGTAAATTAAGAGGGATTTGAAATTGGGAATATTATTCAAAGAAAATGAATGACAATTGAATTAAATGATTCAGTTTGCATTTTATTGCTGAAATAAATGTTCACGATAAAAACTGGTAAAATGCGATGCACGCTCAAAATACACAACGCATATTATATAAAGGTTTATCGCTTAAGTGGTTACGTCTTACTACGTGAACTTTGTTCGCGTTCGCCAATGCATTACGCGTACTTCCGTCTTTCAAACGAAAATTTATTTTGCGCCTGCCTATCCTCGACCTTTTTCTTCCACTCTTATTTTTCTTTTTACTTCCGTCTTTTCCTTCCTAATATATCTCAAGTTAAGTTTCGTAAGAGTTCAGTTCGATAGTCAATTAATATCATCAATTAATGCACAAAAATGTGATGATAATTTAGATTCCAGTTAATTTTTGCTCATTATATTGTTGCAATTTTTTAATAAACATTTTGATAAAGTGATTCTGCTTTAACTAAAAGGGTTTTATTGAATGTAAAAAAAAGAAACCGAACATGAAAGCACCGTAAGAACAGCAAAATTTAGTTGTCATTGCCATGTCAGCCGTGCTGTTATTACGTGAAATATGTATACAACGTATTTGATGATGGAGAAATAAACTGAGTCTGTTGGTACACAGGTTACATGAAATTCATGCTGACAAAAAGTGATGTTATTTTCACATGACATTACTTTTCGTGCAATGTCGATGAAAGAAAAGAAAATTGAAAGGTGATTCTTCAGTTTTGCTTTATGCAAAGCTTTATGTTTATTCTGAAGGATAAAGTTGTTAAAATTATTTTTACTATTATAACTGTAGAATTTAAATGTTAGGTTTATTTTAATTTTATCACGAAAACAAAATTACTGTATCTATTACGGAAACTCGTGTGAACTATACAAAATTCATTTGTTTCTGATTCATTAATAATTGTAATATTGCCAAAATGTTATAAACTGTCATACAGCCAAACAAGTTCTAACTTTAAGTACATGTGTATTAGAATAGAATAATTTGTTATTTAATAAAAACTTAATAAAAATAACAGTGACATAAATAAACTTAAACTCTGTATGTTTTACTTAAATACACTGAGAGAATTATGATTTTAAAAATGTTGATCAGTGCGCTAGTAAACTGAATGCATGAAGCACTTATTAGATTATATTCAACCACCATAAAAAAAAGACTAGCAGTGATAGAACTTTTTTAAATATTGTTTAAACAAGTTCAAACGTTATTTGAAAAACTTCTAGCACCGCTATAGTTCTTTTAAATAATGATTAAATATAATGTAATAAGTGCTCTATGCATTTAGTTTACTAGCACTGATCGTAATTTTTAAAATCATAATTCTCTCAGTGTATAAAATGTCAAATTAAAACAACATGTCCCACCCATCAATTTATTACTGCGTTAGAACAAAGAATACTTTTTCTAAATAAAGCAGTAATTTTTTGTGTGTAGATGTTACTTTTAAGTTTCCTTTACTTTTGGATCTTCTTTACTTTGAATTATTCTTTTCTCTAATTCAATTATAAATTGTATACCTATAGTTTTACATGTTTTCTTTTGGAGATGTATATTTGTAAATGTTTCACTTTTGAATGTTCTACTTATAAATATTTTAATTGTAGGTATTTCATATTTTTTAATTTTCAGTGTTCTTATGACTTCCTGGTTAAATAAATCCAAGCATCCAGATGTTTTTAAAATGATTTCCTACATTGATGATTGAATTTTATTCTCAATATATTAAATTGTATGATCCGAAGAAAATTCATGAGTTGGTAAAATGTGTACATCAACGCAGCAAAAAGCTAAAACCGCACCCACACGAATCAAAATAATAAACACGCGTGTACTCGCAATAAGGTAAAAAGTGTACAGAGTTGTTCGTGCTCCTTTGCCAGGTACCACACGTTGTTGCGCTTCGATCACGTTTGGTTGCTTTCACAAACAGGACACGTTATGCGCGCCCACTATACATATATGCACCATACAGCGATGTGATTTTAGCAATCGACTGTACATACGTGATTGGATTTTGCTTTAGCACATAAACCAACCGCTCTTTCGACAAAGGAATTTTATGCGCGGCCTCGTGTGCGTTTAAGCAAAATGGAAATAAATTTCGTCAAACCACTTGGATTCTTCGAAGAATCAAATCACCTCCAAACTGGACATTTGCATTCGTTCCGCACCATATACAAAAATGATCATTGCATTTGTATTCCTTTTCATAGCTCTTCAATGATGCTTTGACAATTTTCAAGACACCCAAATTGCCCAAAATTAAGACTTTTACTGGGAATTGAAACTATGAAAACAAGTGTTTTAATGATGACTAAGCTCTCAAAGCACTTTTTTCCGAAAAAAATATCTCTATATATAGGTATACTGTGCCTTTAAACTATGTAAATTTGTCCTCTTGAAATAATAAATTAGGTCTTATTCACCGAGATACTAATCTTTAAATTGAATATTCATAAAAAGTCATTTAAGGACGAAAAAAGGTGATATTCGCGTGCGAACTTCCGGTGTCGCAGAGTGCAGCTTATAAATCGAACGAGAAGTATTTATCTTTGCAACTTAACTACAATTTACGAACTTGCTCTCTGTGCTTCCTGGTATCAGAGCACGTCAATGTATAGATTCTGACGCCAGTCTGCATTTAGAAACATCGACAAGTAGATTTCAATAATAAATCGCGCGCAAACTTGGCTCTCGCTATAAAATTCTTCATGTCCGTTAATAATATTATCGCACTGCGCTTCGATACGTTAATCAGATGATGCTTAATATCTAACGGAAATAGTAGTAGTTTGACTACCTAATTCGACATGTTGATTTAAAAACCATAGTTTATTGTCTCATTAAAAAGCAATTGCTGAATTGAAATGAGTTGATGAAAAATTTTATAACACGTTAAACATCAAAAATCAACTGTTAAAGAATGTGTTAGATCAGTTATATCTATATATAAAAGCGGTCAAGAATAATTGCGAAAAATTGTGGATACTAAATTACAATAATTTTTACAATTTTCAAATTACTTATAAATATTAATAAATTCTTTGCTGCAGATATAATCCGATGATAATACAAGTTCAGTATAATGATTCTATATAAATAAATGATAAATCAAAAGAGCAGAACTATTGCAACAAACTTCTGTAATTAAAATTTATTATTAAGTTAAATAAATCTATTGAACAACATTATCCAAAGATGTTGTCAGAAGAATCTCATGGGAACTAATTGAATTAGAAAAACCTGTTTACCTTATGAAACTGGGCTTTCCTCAAAAATAAAAGCACAAATTACTTCTCATTGAAAGTAATTAGCCAGAATTTTTATTTTAATTTTTCTTTTAACCAGAACAAAAAAAACAACCAATTTTGGTCTATGCAAATAAATAGGTAAAACTTAGGAATAGAAATACAAAAAAATTAACGACATAACACCTTGGTGTTAAAAAAAAGGAATAAATACAAAAAAATCTTTGTGAATACAAAGGAACGCATCATTAAAGTTATATGTAAAACTGTATAACACGCCTTAACGATTACATCAGGTGTTACTTAATCATCAGTCAGTCTGACTATCCATGTAAGAATAAGTAAAAGCTTAAGCAAAAAAAAAACTTTCATTCTCTCTCACACAAAATGTCAACCGGTGCAGCAATATGTGCGTGAACACACACTCACAATGAAGCGTTTATCTCCACACGATCGGATTCACGTAGTGAAAGTAATAACAAAATCAATCGAGACGTCTCTGGCTATTAATTGCATCTCCAAATTTGATTGATAGCTTAATAATTTTTCAAAATCTAATAATACAAGCGTGAACAAAAAAAGAATCATTATTACGAATTCGAATGGCCATACAATGAATTATGATTCGAGTACAGCTCAAATTTAATACTCGCTTCTTATCTATAATGAAATATCGAAGCCATTTTTGGGACTTGATAAATTTCTGTTTTGTAATTTCTTCGTTAAATGACTGGAACAAAAATATACAAGTTTAAAAAAATTCTGATCAATTAAATGTGTTTTCTTCTTTTTTCTTAAAAATGTGTAAATTAATTTTGCCTGTAAATAAGGTACTGGAACGGATGTGAACTTAATAAAAGTTTCATCTTCCATTTAAGGAGTCAAAAAATTGTGTTCATCGTCGTGTGTATAATACCGTCCCATATTACGGACAAGGAACTAAATGGATCGGCAATCTTACGCGTCAAATTGCACAAGTCTCCGCTTTCCTCGTGACATAATATTATTTAACCCAGAATAATGCCGTCGTGGTTGCGCAACGATCGTGAGCTGCTGGTATTTCGCGAGACCGGTATGAACTCGGCGCGGCTCTTTTATTATATAAACGGAACAGAACGGGCGCGCTCACTCGTCGAGGCAGTAGCTGCGGCTCCCACTGCGCAAAGAAGTTAAAGAAAAAAAGAAGAAGTTGCATCAGGAAAATCACCGCTTTAAAATCATTGAAGCCATCCGTATCTGCAGTGGAAATGATTCACGCCGCATTATAAAACAAAGTGCAGCGAAGTGCAATGGTACACCCAGTTGAAAAACTGTGTTACCGGAATTGTTTTACAATAATCACTTTGCATTCGAATTAGATGTGCAGAAAACAGTTGCAGCCGTATTATATCTGCAAATTATACCTGAAACATTTTGAAATCTAAATTATATATTATTTATAAAATATAATATAACAAAAAACAAATTGTATAGTGTATATTGTGCAAAATAAGACTTGAAATAATGTCCGTAAATGTTACAGAAATAGAATGTACAATTAGATAACGATTTAGGTAATTTGTTATAATTCTCTTTATGAGAATGACATTTTATATTTATCTGTTATAAAATACTTTCTTTTGTATTATGAAATAAATAAAATAGTATTATGTAGGCAAATTTTCTTTTAAAAAAATGAGAAAGACTGTTCAGAACAAGTTTCACACGTTAACTTGAGTAGTTTTTGAACAAAAAAAGAATTGCGACTTAATTTTAGAAAAATAATGTTTATAGGTATTGTTCGTACATCAATCTCTGGTGAAATTTGCCTGAGGGTGAATTGTATTAGTCGAAAAAAAAATTTCAACGCATTTCAGACGATGTGGACCATTACCAGAAATACCTTCCGCAAGCAGTACAACCATCCATCTTACTCCTTTTTGTCTTGTTACTGAAATCAAAATTACATTTTAGTCTAATACAAAATGTTCTAGTCACACAAGCAAAAGAAAGATTTAAAATCCTAATTTAATACTTTAATTGTGTAATAAAACACAAAGATTAACCTCGAGAATTCAAATTTAAATGAAATTAAAGGCCATTGGGAAAGAGTTAACTTTTAATGGACAAAATGCAATTTTTTATTTTAAATTGTTGATCATTTGTCAATCTCTTATCAAAGCTTCAAACCATAAAAAAATATTAATAAATTTGCTGCATAGATAATATGAAAAAACAAATTAAAAGAATTATTTTATACCCATCCAGAAATTTCATTTTTTGGATTACGTTAGCCTAAACATTACACTCGCGTTTACTTTACAATTATAAGTTAACGTAATGCTCATTTATGTGTTGCAATAACGAAGTTGTCACTTGTAATGCATAACCCGTTGCATAAACTCGCACAGTGTAAAAAGAAAGAAAGAAAAAAAAAGTTTTTCCATTCCCAACCATTTAGCACACACACAATCAAAAGTAATTTTCACTTGAAAACTCAAGCCGCAAAGCGTTTACACTTTGATCCTAGACGGTGGAACAAAATCAACGCGAAGGATATAAACTTGACATCTACGTGTCAAGAGAACATAGTCCAAGTACCTATTTTCAGAAAAGACGTGAGATTACGGTGGTTCGAGGATACTCGATAGAATAGACATAACGACGGTGTAACGGTCTTTTTACTGCCCAATTACTTGGCTTTTAATGACAAACACATTTGATCAGCAGATTTTGCCGGAAGTTTCGCACAACCTCGAAGAGTTACAAAGAAAAGAAAAAAAAACAAATTTTACTGGGCAATAAAACACAAACAAAAGTTGGTTATAATTTTACAGTATTCATCCATCGATGACAAAGATAAAAATTTACAGATTAATAATATATATTTTAAGAAAATTGTGGCCTAATAATGCAGGATGTCGCTGGTAATGACTATATAACCAAAAGTGTTGGCAAAAAAAGTTTAACATGAGCCTTAATATCGTGAGTTTGATGAAGCAAAATATCCTTTATGATGGATAGAAAAAATAATGCCACGAAAATACAGTTATAAAGTTAATATGCTACTGTCAGGTTTATGGAATCAAAACACGGCGTGGTAGGCGTGATAAGCATACAACGTTTTCTCGCGAAGGAGGTATTTTCCTGTCACAGTCGGCAAAAAAGTAGTGATTTCGAATCACGCGCATCACGACGGTGAATTATTATGGTTTAGCGGTGATCGGTATGAATGGACCTGCCTCATGCATCCCAACTTCTTTCCTTCCTCTTTTCCATTATACACGTTTTTTTGTTGTTGCTTCCTTCTCACTCAAAACGTCTTAACTTAATCGTAAACTGCTTGTTCTCAAGATTTCAGATCTGAAAATGTAGTAATATTCCATGTTTGGATGCATTGATTGTAATAGGTTCTCGAGTTATGTGGATTTTTATAAACAAAAATCAAAAATACAAATTACTGAAGAAATTCGTAAATTTAATTAAAGACGCACGCAATCGTGAAATGACCTTGCAATTAAAAGATCATTTTAATTTCAGGATTTATAATTGGTGTAGAAACAGTTGATACGATGATTATATATGGCGATACGTGGTGTAATTTAAAAATAATTTGTATTCATAATTATTTGGAGTCAAATGAAATTTTACATACTTAAAAGTTTTATCTAGATGTTGAGATACACATTTTGGTTGCTGGAACTGTAGGAGATTATATTTACTTATAGGTTCTTTGTAATTTCAAATATTTTTCTTTTGGCTAATTTATTTTGAGGTAAAATAAGTGTTAATTCAATTTAATAATTTTCTTAATCATTAGCAAACTATAAAATTAGACTTCTAATTGGTTCAACTACGTTAACTATTATTAAAACAACCTGCTGCTAGATCGTTCAGTTTATATATTTTCATGTTTAATAGTGATAAAACTCGTTTTATATTATGTTAACTTAGACATGCTAGTTGTTAATATTCTGTGCGTATTATTTTCTTTATTATTTATGTCAAGATATGAACTACACACCGATAAAAAAACATAAAAAGTATATCCCTTTAGTTTTTATTCTTCTTTCTTTTTTTTATAATCTTGCATGCATTAATTAAATTTAAATTCTATTAATATTATAATTCAAACTTATTCAAATTTTGATAAATTGACGACACTAGAAATAACCGATATTTTAATTATCAAGATTAATTAATTGCATTATTTCTCTTTTGAATAAATTATTGCTTTAAAAGTTGGAAACTAATCAATTTGCCAATAGATTTCATGCAAATGCACGTTAATAAATTTGTGTCAAATTTTTGTAGCCTTGCAGAATTGAATTATAAAAAACCTAACTGAAATACAATATTTATTACCCATTAAAATTGGAACGATTTCCATTTAACTTTTTCACATTACTGCTAAATTTATGTTCGTCGGTGCACATTATTTTATTTATATCAATTGGCCTGAAAATAGTTGAAACAACAAAATCATCGAGATAACGCAGCAGACAAGCTTATTAACATTTTTCGCAGCAGCGACAGACGAGCGTCACCTCTGCGGAAGATGCCACCTGGGTCTCTCTCACCTAGCTGTTATGCATCTGTGTAAGCGTGTACTAATTGCGTCACGCCTATCTATCCAGAGCTGAGCCTTCATAAGTATTCTCATAATCTCACGGGAATTTCGTTACGGAAACTGATAGCAATAATGACTCGAAACTGTTATTAATGTTTCAAGTTTACAACTTTTAAGTTCACACAATAGAAAAAACTCAGAGATGATAATACGATTGCAAATAATAATTTGCAGCTAGAGGTGTAAAGTATACAAAGATATCAATTAAATTGGTTCGCAAATTAAAATAGAGGTCTGACGACAAGTAGAATATTTGGAACAAGTTAGCTGAGAAACATAATACTCTTTAAAATATATACATTCGTTTAATTTAATCAAAGATCCAAATCGTGATATAATAATCAAGAAATTATTGTACAAAAAATTAGACTGAGATAAGAAATAAAAATTATTCGATCAACAGAAACTACTCGAGCAATAATACACTTTTCTGTTTCAAATTATGAGTGTAACAAAATTGACTGGACAAAATATAAAATCGATTTATTTTGTACCGTTGGATTTTGGGCTGGATGCAATCAAAATTTGACATACGTGGTCACACAAAACGTGTTGATAACCGTGGCTGAAACTTTGTGTGTGTGTGTGTGTCTGTGTGTACACACAGCCCAAGCGGTAGTCGAGAAAATACATTATGACTAAGTTACGAAGATCCGCTCAGCCCGTGGGAATCGGAATGACGTCCTGAGGCGATCTCCGCCTTCGATTCGCGAGTACCGCTTTTTTGCCAATTACTCGCGATAATGTAATATCCATCCCGTACGGCAGAGTCGGCGCTATCAACTGAACTGGGTTGGACTGAATATGGAGTATCAGGAAGTGCCGCAGGAGAAATAAAGTGTACCGATTAATTCGCAGTATAACAAGTCGTCTTCACAGCTGCTACGTGTCAATAGTAGGCACATTCTGTTCCAAACTTTTTGCTCCGTCAAGCAATTTATTGCTCCAACCTGAAAGACAAAAACAAAAAGATATTTAATTCATTACACTTGAAAAATTATGCTGTTGACGTTACATAGCAAAATTTCAGTATAGAAAGGTACCAAAGTGTTAATTCGATCTAGAGTCAGCTTTTAAAAATTAGCAACAGCTTTTGTTGCTGTGAGATGAGCCTCTGGCTCTACGACTAAAACTGTTACGCTTATCGCCCGAGGTACACACTCGGTTATGAAAACCCGTAAAGCTTATGTAACATCATTACGGCGCTTCTAACCTTTGATGTAATATTGAAGTTTAAATGCAGCGTTGGCGTTTGAAATGTTAGCGACGTAAAAAAGCTTAGTTATGTGAATGGACGCAGGAGATGAAGTAAAAAAAAATAGAAAATGTGTGTGTGTATACGCTTATAAATTAGCCGACACGACGAGAGGAATTAGAATTTTTTTTGGCAGTCATTTCATTGCTTGATATTTAATATATGAAAATAAAAAATGCGACATTAAACATGACTAATTGATCACCAAATACCATCATTCGAGTGTTAAATTTTGTAATGCCTCTCTGTGAAATGCACATTCGCCTGGAATATATTGCATCATAATCACAAACTGCTTAAAGAGCGATCGTGATATCAGAAATAGGAAGGTTCCTTCTAACGAGCATCGTTTACATTTTGCCTTGTTGATAAATGATTATTATTTTTGGGATAGACGCTTTCGGTTGAAATATAAATGACTTGATTTACTTGTTAACGTTTATATGATTGATAAATTGAAGCTTTTATTGCTGAGGAAAGTGTACTGAAAGTTTGCGAAGATCGATTGAAACAATAGACAAATTTATTGTTAGCTGAATTTAATTACGTATACCAACATTTTCAGTGAACTATTGGAAATTCTGCACCGATGAAAGTAATAGCTTCCATGATATTTAGTTATTGATTATCTAAACTCGGGATTTACAAAATAACAGGCTTTAATATTATATTGCATTCAATCTGAAAGAAGAATAGAACATTTTTTTATTAATTAAACATAGAATTTATAATTCGTTTTGTAATTTCATTGTTATAAAAGTAAAAGTTAACATTTTACCTTAATAAGTAATATTTCTCTTCAATATTCTATACTGACAGTGTATAAATTATTTTTAATACGGCACAGTGTCGAAATGATTGTTCAAAATTGCGTGCAAGTTGTGGCTATTTGTCCAGTTGGATGATTAGTATTCTGAAGTGCGAGGTGGCTTCGTTGTAACGTGCTTGTTCGGCTGGAATACGTGGCCTGTCAGTGCGTAAGATGCGTACATCGCCAGTTTGTGATAAAGGTCGATTCTTACAGCTTACATAACCGTCTCTCTCCATTTGCGGCGAATTTTTAGCAACAATTTTTGTACGCTCACCTCGGGCTGATTCTATAGGTTACCTGCTTGAGGGAAAGAAAGGGTTTAAATCATTAATGGCCTGCGAATGACTTGCAAGAAAAATCACTCAACTGGTGATTGGTTTATTATGGTATATAGTCATAACTAAAACGCAATCCTGCAATTTATAATCGAGTTGATTGCAATTAATCCAAATTAGACAGATGAACTTTTTGATTTTACAAAAAAAGAAAAAATAATCAATTATTCATTTTTACAATTTAATTTAACTTAATTATTTGAGTTTTAATTTTTCATTTGTATTATTATAAAATATTTTAGTGTGAAATAAAAAGTATATTTTTAAAGTATCAATTATTTAGCTTGATTTCATCTTATTTTTATATAAGTCACTCATATTGAGTGAAATGAAACTTTTTCTCGTAAATTGTACAGTTAATTTTGCAAATAATTTTTAATGACAAAATTATATTATTAAACCGAATTAATTGTACGACCAGACAAAAAGATTTTGTTTAATCAAATTGATGAGTCTATTGCACTGTATTATGCATTCCTATCAAATGACCGGGACAGTTTTGGTACGTCTGGGTCGTCGGTGACAGCGACCTCGTTGTTGAAAACTTCGATATTGATCTCGATAAAAATAAACCCATGACCACTATCCAAATACGCTGTCTCGTGTTCTAGCTTATACCACGTTATAACGCTATTAACGCTCCATTTTATCAAGTTAACCCGTTGTGTCTGAGGGTGTATTTCAATTTTAAGCGTTACCTAACTTAACTCCAACTAGGAGTATGTCACACAAGGTTGCCGAACTTTGCACCATCCACATAATTTAACAATGAAAAGAATTCAGAATATCTGCCACAATTAATCCTTTAAAATTCGTTAATTTAGAATCTTGATCTGATATGAAAATAGTTCAAATTATTGTATAAACTGGAACACGTTTATAAATTATTTTGAAATGATGCTTTTTTGTATTTAATCATTCATTAATATTATAACAGAATTTTTATTTTAATCATGTACATTTAAAATGTAATTTTTTATAATAAATTATTATTGTTTGAAAAGTAAAATGTTTATTATAGACTATTGTTTTGTAATTTATAAAGAGTACTATGTACAATTTTTTTACTAAAAATTCTAGTTGATACATTAAAATTTTTATATATTTGCTTTAAATAATTAATCTTATATGAATGTGACATTTATATAGTTATTCATGTAACACGTGACAGAGCTTAAATATGGCACTAACTTCCTCCCACGTTTGTAAACATTGCTATATAATGTTTGTTACAAAACCAAATCCAGAAAGCAAATTTAACACTCTCAGATGATTTATTTCGTCGCAATAAATACAATATCCTGTGTATAAGGATTATTACATTCAATTCAATTTAACTTTCGAAAATTTATTGCTCGCTTAAAATCCCAAGAGAACTTGTTCTTAAAAAATCATTTCACAACTTCTAAAAGACAAATAAAGGAGACTCTAAACAATTTTTCTATAAAAAAAAGAAAATAATGTCCAATTTTAAAAAAAAAAAAAAAAAAAAAAAAATGCAATTCGTCTTGCGTATCCGAATCCAATCGTTAATTAAAGACAATAAAAATTCTTTTCTTAACGGTCCCACGTGAATAAACCTTTTGATTTTGACCTTTACGATCATTCACATTCTGTGTTTCTCCGATTCCGAATAAAACGGAAACTCATAGCTAAGCGTAATCCTCATCTGTTTGTAAAGGCAATAACGGATTCGAGCTCGACTGGAACGTGGCTGCTCACTGCTGAATTCATAATCCTCTAAACATATTTGTTCATTGTGCTCGTAGGACATTGACGCGCTTGTCTAGAAAACAAAGAAATTTAACAAATTAGCAAGTGTACTTATAATAATGATAATAAAAAATTCCTTTTAAAGATAAAAATAAAAAAAATTTACACAGAAGCAGTGGTACGTGGGTTTAGGAAGCAAACTGTGTAAGCGTTCTCGCCGCGGGATACTCTCGTTAATATTCATCTGGCATTACTTCCTGTTACGTACTTAACGATACACTTACGAACACCAATATACCGTGTATTTATATGTTCAAAACTTGTCCTGCTGAGACGATTGCGCGCTGACTTGCTCGATTGCATCTCACCACCAAGAATGGCCCACGACGAGTCGTGAGAATTTATATTTATAATTTTCTTTTTTGGAGTTGATGAAAATTTGTTAAACAATAAAGTGGAAATTTGGAAAATAATTTAGTGTGAAAAACTATTTTATAACCAATTTATTTGTGATTATTTTTATTACTGCTTTGATTTTGGACTTCTTTTTGTTTAATATCAATTTTAATCGCTGATTCATTTATATTAATTAACTTTTAAACGTAGTACAATGATTTGAATTGCACGAAACATAAAAAGAGCGCCATCTGTATAATTGGCCTTGTTAGCTTAGAGAAACGTGGTTGTATTTACCGTGGTATGATATCAAGAACAATTTTACCTTTGATAAATTCATTGGAAAGAATATACAATTATTTAATATATAAATTGTGATAAAACACAAAATCTTTTCATTTCGAAAAAAAAGCAAATAAGACAATAATTCAATTAAATAATAAAATTATCAGTTATTTTATATGAATTTAAAATATAGAAAATTGGAAAAAATATATTACTTTAAAATAATATAAATTTAAGAAAATTGTGTAAATTCATGAGTTATTTAAAAAAAAAGCCAGGCTTGTCGTTGTTGCCACCGAAAAAGCTTGGTTGCTGTCCAAAGTCATTTTGGGTAACGTTGCCAAACAGTGACATTCCCTGTATGGGAGCTGAAACTAAAAAAATAAAATAAAAATACAGTCTTTATTTTTAGACAATCAAAACAAAAAATAGTTCAAAAATTATTTTAAAATTTTAATTTCAAAATTATTTTATTACCTTCATGACCGCTGGGTGGTGAAAAATTTCCACTTTTTTTAGTGATCATATCAGAAACCTCTGATGCCTCTCCATCGAAATCTAAACAAAAAATAAATATTTAAGAGAAATACAAAAATCTAACCACAATTTAATTAATTTAAATTTACCTGTATCCATGTCACTTATTGATGAAAAGCATCGATTCTTCATGTTGTCTTCCTTACTACTTCGACTGACGTAATCTACTGTAAAGTAATTATTAAAAATACAGATTATTATTTTAAAAAAAAGAATTTTATAGTGTTTAATTTACAATAATTGTTATCACACCTCCCAAATCCATTTCACTTTCTGTTGCATCTTCATTATTTTTCACTTGTGTTACCATTGGTGAATCCTGCAGAGCAAACTGCGAATGTAACGGGTACAGACTGTCGTTTTGACTCAAAAAACGGTCTTTCGGGAATAAATGGTACTTTGTGGTGACATTTTCCACTGATCTCACAACAGGAACATTGGTTGTTTCTTTTTCTTTGGGCCTCGATTCTTTGTTCAGGGGTTTCGATGAATTGTTTCGAGATACGGGCTGACTTTTCTTTCCCTCGTCAGTTTCAGATACTGAACCGAATTTTTGAATTGGGTTTTCAATCTTAGAATCGTATTTCAGAATAGTACTGCTGCTGCAGCCACAAAGATCATCCATAGATTCACCTATAATTGTAATTACACCAAAAAATAAACATGAATAAGAAAATAAAATAAAAAGTTTGAGTTGTAAAATTTATGTAGGTTTTTTACTATTAATGCTCATTGCAAAGTTCATAGTATTATTTAAATCGCCTCCCAGTTCTTCTTCTTCTTCTTCTTCCATTCTAGTTATTCTTTGAGGTGGAGATTTAATATATCTCATATTAATGTCATCATCATGGACAGTGCTGCTACATTCTTGTACTTCGTTAGTGAAAACCTCAGTGTCTAAAAACATAATTATAACAATAATTATAAATTAATTTAATAGATAATACAATTTTAAATGCAAACCTGTATTGTTGGAAGGTGTCTGGTGAAATGAATTGTCTACACTTTCTTGTTGTGATGTGTTCAAACCAGGTTTCTCTCTTCTTACGTTTTGATTAGTTATGTTACCTTCAGCTGTAATAAAATTCAAAAATGAAAAATTTGTAAAATTCTGTGGATTTGGAGAAAAATCAGTTAAGTGCCAAAAAATTGATTTTTTGAGATACTTTCAACAAACTCTAAATGATTTTTTCTATAATGAAAAGAATTAAATTTTTTTCCAAAAGACAAACTTTTTTTTTAAATTAGAAGAAAAGTTTTTATATGACTGATGAAATTTCGATAAAAGTATTAAGAACATAAAAATGTAGCTTACAAGAGATTGCTTTTTGAGAACTAAAAGAAGCTTTTCTGTCAAAAACTTTTCTGTCATTTGTCGACTTTCCTGGCTCAATTTCGCTCTCAGAACTCTCCATCGACATCAAATCTTCCCAAATCACAGTAGAAATTGATATTGTGTCTAAATCCGAAAAATTAATCACTGTATTAATTTATTTCACCAACAATAAAAAAAATTACTCAACTTTTGATAAAAAGTAAATAAAGAAATATTTTTTTCTACAGTAAAATATATGTTCAAACCTGAAATGTCCTTCGTTTTTCGTTTGAATCTAGATCGAGGTGGGGGCAGTAAAAACTGTGATGAGTCGACAATTTGTTCGTCCTTTGATTCATTCTAAAAATTAATAGTCAAAATTAAAAAATGAATCAAGACATAATAAAAAAATAAGTAACATAATTCAAACTTCAAATTTCAAAAGTGCCAATTCATCTCGCAATTCTGCATTGGTATCACGAATTGATTCCAACTCAGCTTCCAGTTTGCGTCGTTCTAAAGAAGTATTGGCAAAATTTATTATGGCAACTTGCAGTCTCTTCCAGTCAACTTCTTTCTTGATTTTATTAATTTCCGTCAGATATTTCGTCTCACTTTTCAACATTTTCAGGTTGAATTGAGTAAGCAAAAGTTGATTCTTAGATTCTCTCCTTTTGATCGCCATCGGCCTTGATTCCCATTCAGACTAGTTTAGAAATAAAAATAAGTTTTTAATATATAAATAATGATAATAATAAAAAAAATTCATAGTTTTGAATATTTACTTTATGAGATTCCCAAATGGCTTTCAGTTTAAGATTGTGTTCCTCAGCCTGTTTCAGTTCTCGAACTCGTTCTTTGCACTTGGTTGTAAGATTAGCATTTTCTAAATCAACCTCGTATTGCAACTGCTTTTGTTCAGCCTCCAATCTAAAATTTATTTGTAAATATTAATCCTAGAATACATTGATCGTTTTTAACTCTGCTGGGTTTTTTGTCTAGTGCAAAAAGTACTACTTTGGAATCATCCATAAAATACGTTCGATAAAATGGCTAAAAATTTGACCCTCCTCCCTCCTTCGTCACGCTTTGTTCACTTTTTTTACATAGTGAAAGTATGCTTTGTCACAATTTCGAGAACCCCCCTAAAAGTGACGTATTTTATGGATGATCCCTTAACCACTTATTAAAAAATTTGAAAAAATTTGTATGGATATTTTACACTTTTCTTTTTAAAAAACGTTTTTAATGTAAATGACCCAATCAGTAAGCATATCCCAATTAATAATTATTTGAACTTATTTCATCGAAATAATAAATATAATTGTAAAAATTAATAGATATTTTGGTTTTTAAAATTTCTATAACTAATAACATTTCCGTTTTTGATTAATTTTATATTTTTTTGCATCATAAAAAATAAATATGAATGGAATAAGTTTATGGTTCTGGTCGATTGTGACAGTCGAACGTCATCATAGCTATTTTCACAGTTTTCAATTACAATTTTTAATCCACAAGCAAATAAACATAAACTTTTTTAATTATTAATAGATAAATGTGGTCCAAGGACCTCTGTTTTAATATTACTGAAGCTTGAGTACTAATAAATTGCAGGTAAAGTTTGCTGATTACTAATAAGAATACTAAGCCCAATATGTCAAAAAAGATTATTTAACGACAATTCATGATGAATATAATAATAATAATAACAACTTAACATTCTTGCAGTTGAATGATTAAACTTTGTCTTTATAACATTATTTTTTATTTTTAGTACATTTGTAGTATTTATTTAATTATTTAAATTTTATCAAATCTTACACGATTACCAATAGGACTATTTACCTTAAAGCCTTAATAAATGTTGCTAAATGTCTTTATAAATAAAAGAAATGAAGTGTAATGCACGAAAAATGCAGTATTGTGTGATTATAAAATCATATCTAACAATATAATGATCAAAAAACAAATCAAGTTTCGTGAAAGTAAAGTACAAAAGTTGTACTTTAAGGCAGCATACCACCTTGAAATTTTCAAAAAACTTTCGATTTTTTTTGTCTCAAAATATTCTTTAAAGTATGTAGAATTGAATGTATTAATTCAGAAAAGTGACCAAATGATTTTTCTCATGTTAAAACGCGGTTTTATATAAGCGTTTACGGCGCGCACTCCGGGCGGTCGAGCGCGCTCTCAGACTACCTTTTTCATCTTAATATATTCCAGTATACCGACCCTTTTATGTGCCATTTTATGTTTAAACATATTTAAAGATTAATATGTCGCTAGTGGAGCTATTTATTTTTTTATGTCTTTTCTTTCTATATTTTATATAGTTCATGTACTTTATTCATGTACAACTTTAAACGCGTTTTTCTCGAAACTATGTTTTTCAAACTGGTGTGTCAAAAAACTCGTACATTTTTCATTGAATTGACACGAAACTTGACATAATTCTTTGTTATTATGTAATCTAATAATGTACGTAGGATTTTTTTAATAGCATTTATATTTTGATTTTGGTGCACACTTGAATGAATTTTTTTAACCCGAAAAATTGACTTGTTTTTCGAAAGACCACTATTTTCTTAAAAATAAAAATTTTTGAAAAATCCTACGTACAAGGTTAGTACATATTGTTATTAACAAGAACCTTTTTTTATTTTTGTTCTAAAAACTACCTAGAAGGAGGTTTTTGACACACCAATTGCAAGTGCCAATTGAAAAGTTACTTCAGTGCCACCTACAAATGGCTTCTTTTCAGTTTTTAATTAATAAAATTTTTTTTTATAATACTTTAACCTTGTATTATTTATTGCTTCTAACCGATTATGTTTATAGATAGACATTTATTTCTTTTACAAAATAAAAATTCTTAAAAATACGCCAGCAAAATAGCGGGCCAAGGTGGTATCCTGCCTTAAAGAAAAAATATTTCGGTTTAAATCACTTGCGGCCTGACCCTTACTTCTTTACATTAGAAATTTATATTACTTATATTTTTATACGTATAGCAAGGGGTATGTAAATTACTGTCATTTCTTATACAAATAATGGAAATTCAAGTTTGGCAAGAAATGAAAAAAATATAAAATAGTACGATTTGTTTAATAAAAAATTGAAATACTGAACATATCTTTTTTATGTATCAATTATTACACAGATAGGATCATTTTCGTCATTAAAAATTTGTTCTTAGCATATACTACAGAACTTATTTCCAATAACTTTAGAGGTCAAAAATTTCAGTTGAAATTTTTTTAAGAATAATTACATGGTTTTAAACGTTAAGACCATAACAAAATTTCAACAGACCAAAAATATCCCATTGGTGTATTTTAGGATGAACGTAAAATCTGATGCAACTTTGTTTTGGTACACTGTGAAAACAGTACGTAAAATTACGCAAGAATTTACGGTACAAATATTGGTAAAATTATTCACAATTTTTTACAACAGAATTAACAATTTTTTGAATTTCGTAATTTTAAACTAATACTGATAATACTCCTCAGACTTTTGTACTAACTAAGTTAACATTGTTTATACATTTTTTATTTAAAATAATTTATCAAGTGCAAATATTAATTTGTCAAAAAATGCAAAATCACAAAATTCTCTAGTAAAATTTGATGTTTTCTATGATTTTACTGAACATATCCCGTAAAATTAAATTATAGTATTAAAAATCACAGAATACATTCTGTGCGGTTTTTTTCGGTATATGTTTTGTAATTTTACGCAAAATTTATTTGAGTGTAGCTTTGTAAAATCTGATGCAAATTTGCTTATACAATTACCTTGCATTTGTTTCCTGCCAATATTTGACTTCTCTTTGTTTTCCTTCGACTTGTAACTTCAGAATTTCGTATGTATGTTTTTTATCTTTTAATTCAGCTTCTCGTTTTGCGTTAATGGCTTTGAGAGCTGAATATAAAATAAAAACATTAATTTAAACCAAAAAATAATTTTGAATTCAAAAAATGATTTGAATTTTATTCTTGCAAATTACCTTCATATTCTTCAAGTTTTTCAGCAATTAATGCCTTCCAAACGGCATCAGGAAGCTCGCTGCTTATCGGCTCGTCTATGTTTGTTGAAGTATTCATGATTGTTTTTTAAAAAATGCACAGCATTTAGTTACTTATATTTTGTGCACTTTTTTTAATGCTTGGTTTATGAAATAAACTTTACACTTTAATAAAAAAAGTCAGTTAAAAAACAAACGATTCATACTTTTTTAACACTGTTGTCGAAAAAATAAAAAAAATCCCTAGATTTATTTAGTGACTTTTTCATAAAATTGTTATCAGCAATAATGGTGTAGTACAACAATGTAAACAAATAACTAAATTATTGAAAATAAACATGATTAAAACTTAAAAAAAATATTCCCAATATTTTATTTATTATATTATTATATTTTAATTAAAAAAGAAAATTGTGTAAAACGAGGCAAAAATATCACAAATGTTTGTTAAATAAATTTTTTATTAAATAAAAACACACATTGATATATATATAATTTTTGTTTTATTAAAATTTGTATATAATCAATATTAAATATATAATTTGATTTTAAAATTCATTTAACACCCTATTTAGTCGATTGGTCAAAAATTCCATAATTACATAATTTATAATAGTTAAATTTATTTCTAATTTTCTCGGAAAATGTTTATCAAAGTATAAAAATAATGTAAAACATGTATGAAACAAATTTTATTGTTGCATAGATTCTCAAAATAAAGTGCTGTGAAAACTTTTTAAAATACGTCATTTTTAAACTTAAAAAATGTTATTATGGCTGCATAACATAATGAGAAGGTAAATTTTATATTATACAAGTAAAGATGAATTACTTAACAATAAAATTATTTTCATAATGTACACTTCATTTCATTTATGTGATTCGTATCACTAAATAGTATAATACCGATTCGATACTAAATTTACATCATAAAGGATCTGAACTTGGATACATAAAATATTTTGTTTACAAACTTTTAAAAGTCTTAGAAACAATTTTGACATTTATTTAACTTTAAATTGTTGATTCGGAGAATGCATAATTTATTTATAATGTTGTAAAAATATTTTGTCAAATATACAATTCATTTGAGTAGTTTTGTTATATTTACATAATTAGAACTTGACTGATATTATTACATAATGTATCTCCTTAAATTTGTAACGGTGTATTATGTAAAACAGTTCAATACTATTATTATAATATAATTAAAAATATAATTGATCTAAATTATGACCCATTATTTTTTAAAATACAAAGATCAAGGCTGAAGTGATTTAATTGAGTCAGGTAATTCAATTCTATTAATTGAAATTAAGGGATTACTTGAAAAAAATGTTAAATTTAATTTGTTAATTCTGACCAATTAAATTTTAATTTTAATTAACATTCATCATAAATTCATAAAACTCAATTATAATTATAGTTATGTGCTATATAAAAAACCATGCTAATTTTTATATATCCTACAAGATCATTGTTGACTCAAAATCATAACAATTCTTTTTTAATTAATAATAACCAATTACAGAATTATTTTGTCAAAACATAAAGTTACAGAAAAAAATCCTCAAACTTTGTTTAAAAAAGTAATGTTTTTCAGCCTTGATAACAAAATCTGATTTGACTTTTTCTTTACAAATTGTTTGTTGATATCTAAAGTTGAATTCAATTATTATTCATCACGTTGGACCTTTTTCGTGAGTTAAATTATCAACTAATTGGTCGCAGTGAATGGGACAATGGTGATAAGATACTGCACTGGCATGTCCCGATCTTCCTGATGTCATTGGTACACCACGTTCCCACGTGTCTGTCGCAGGATCATAAATTTCAACAATATTTAAAAAGGAGTTTCCATTAAAACCACCTGGAAGATGTAATAAAATTCAAAATTTAAAACAGAAAAAATTGAGTACTTGAAAATATAATATAATACTAATATAGGACATTCATACATACCTATAGCATAAAGTTTTCTATCCAAAACTGTGACGCTCAAAGCACTTCTTGCTTGCGTTACACTGCTAACAAATTCCCAGACATCTCGTTCAGTATCATAGCGTTCAACACTTTTTAACTGAGACTTTCCATCATATCCTCCTATGACATAAATATACTGTCCAATACTTGCTACTCCTGCTCCTGATCGACAACATTTCATCGGCGAAACAATCGTCCATTCATCATTTTCAGGATGATAACATTCGACTGAGTTCAATCGGTTTTCACCGTCAAATCCTCCAACTGCATAAAGTAACCTATTCAAACCAATTTTAAGTTTCATTAAAATCGTATATCTAATACAATTAAACATATAATTAAATTTGTATAAAAACTAAATATATAAAATATGTTGACTGATATAATTATTTAGTTAAATCGACATTTTAAAGTTACCGATTAACCACAGCGACCCCTACACCAAGCCTTCTTATATGCATGGGTTTAACATTCGTCCAAGTGTCCTGCTCCGGATCATAACACTCGACACTATTGTGATACTCAGTTCCTGCACTACCTCCAACCGCGTACAATAATCCATCCATCACTGCAACCCCAACTCTATTTCTAGGTGTGGACATAGGACTGCAAGGCCTCCATTGGTCAGTTATTGGGTTATAACGATCAACCCAATCGCTGTCGTACCTGACAAAAGTTTAAATATATTAATTAAATTTGAAAAGTAAAACTGTAACAAAAAGCAAAATGAAATTTACCAACACAGAAAATAAAATTGTAGCAAAAAGCCAAATTAAAATTTTATCAAAGAGCAAAATACAAAAATAACAACCTGCTACCCGGGGAATTATTACGTCCCCCCACCGCATAGAACATGCCCTTCAAAAAAGCCCCGGCCAGTCCTGACCTCGGCACAATGAGTGCGGCATGTTGGGTCCAGGTTTTTTCGTCGGCATTGTAGCCCTCTAAAACGTCCAGAGAGTGCTTCAAAAATCCCCCGGCTATATAAATGACTCTCGGGGTGTTGGGGGTGCGCTCTTTAACGGCTGGTTTTTTGTGCAGAGTCAGATCCTTGAAAATCTGCGCGAGATATTCACGACAGGCGGGAACTTTTTTCAAAATGTCGCAGTTTTTCATTTGTTCTCGCAAAAAGTTTGGGGTCAAATTGTGGCAGCGCACCGCGTGCAGGATGTGCTCCATTTTTGAGCCTCGAGCCTCTTCGTTGTACTTGACCCATTTCAAAACAGCGTTATAGACTTCTCGTTCTTCTTGCACGTTCAGCTCGTCCTTTCTTACAAGTGAGACAAGTTGCATCGCTGAAAGCTGCAAGAATTCTTCTTCTTGGCAAATTTGCACGAAGTGTTGCATAATAAATTTATTGGCTTTGTGGTGTAAGTCTTGGCAGCCGTGCTGTTCCGCAAAATTTGCTATTCCTATGGCATTTGTGGGGTCCAGTTGTCTTTCTAGAAAAGCACAACAGGCCTCGATAACATTGCTCACCTAAAAAAGAACAAAAAGTAAGATATTTTTAACAATGACAACTAATAACATTGTTATTTTATGTAATGATTTACGTAATTTACTTTATGTAAAGTTTTTTTTCCAAAAAAGAACAATTCCTTGAATTCTTTTTAAGAGTTTATTAAAAATTGAAATTTCAAATAAATTTAGAATATTTTGTCTAATTTTAACCATTTGAGTACTATTTTTTTGTATTAGAATTTTTCATGTATTTGTAGTAATTATATTAAGGGTTTTTTGATGTTAAAAACTTGTAAACTTTTTATTCTTTTTTTTTTT
>JABFPM010000668.1:0-25935 GCA_022817325.1 Idris sp. 1 HC-2018 | reverse complement strand
TATAATGTCCTAGCGTCTAAAATTACCGTTATTGCTTAAATGTAAGAATTGATACAAATTTAAGCTCATTATAAAAATAAATTTAATTTAATTCAACGATCATTTAATTTATGTCATGAAATTCTAAGAATAAAAATGTAAATTTTCTAGATAAATGAAAACATTAAAATTTAATAAGTCTTCAATTGTGATATTGAACTAAGCATTGTTTGTAAATATTGCTGGAAATTAAATTTATTAATCCATTTTGACGCAAAAGCCATAGTGTAAAAAAGCCAACCATTTTAGATCAAAAGTGACTGGCTTTGTTTTGCCCCTCTATGAAAAAGATGCGAAAATGCAATGACAATTTCAATTGGCCGTAAAATGGTCATTTTTCATGGAAAAACATTTTTTTTCATTTTGTTAAGAAAAAAAAATGAATTTTTAGAAACCATCATGAAAACCATAGGTTATGCGGCAAATTTTTCCCATACACCCATGGAAAGTTGGTAAAGCTTTCGTACCTACAAATTCTTTTTATTTACAAGCTATTTGCATAAAAAAAATATCCATTTTTTCACAAATGCATCTAAAAGTTGAGACTTCAAGCTTTAATCTAAACAAAAAATATTTAATTACGATGGAAATTACAGAAGTTACGACAGCTTGAAAGTGGCCTAAATTTTGATTTTAACTAGATGGCCTTTTTTTCTGTCCAGTATATATATATATATATATATATACATAAAGAGAACAAAAAAAAAACATACAAAAATGGAGGAAAATTTAAAGGTCCGTTGTTGTTTATATTGATGTAACGCTGGTTTCGGGTGACATTTCTGTTCTGTTTACCTGCAAACTATCCGAAAAAAGTCAACACGATTGTAAAAAACTTTGAATTTGAAAATATGACGGATCGATATCATCACGCGTTTCAGTGAATAACCATAATCGTAAGATCTAAGAAAATTGATATCCGACACTTGTAATTGTTTAACGACCTGGCAAATGCGCGCCGTACTGAATAGAAATTTCTGATAATGGATTGTATTTTGATATCAGCGGTGGAATTTTAAATCTGCAATACATTTTTATACTTATCACTGTTTACAGAGAAAAATATTAATTATTTTTTAAATAAAGGAAACTTACTTTCATAATCTTTTAGGTAGATTGTCGGCGACGTTCGAGGAAATTCTTCTTTTACAGCCACCAAACGTGCTGAATTATCCATACTATTTTCTTTGTACGACTTTCCTGAAAATAAAAAAAAAACAAAAAACTTTAGTTTTTTTTACATTTGGTAAAAAAAGTTGTTGATTTATCTTTTATACTTGTGAATAGTTTAGTATTTCAAATTCTTGTCTAACAGTCACCTCTTTCATAATATAGATATATGTATATATTAGAGTTTTGTTTGTCTCAGGAATTATGAGTGTTTTTTTTCTTTTTGAGTATTTGAAACCACTTAAGATACAGTCAAATAAAGTGCTGAAAACGAAACTAAACAAAATTTAGAATAATTTATTAAAAAAGAAAAAAAACAATAATAAACTAAACTATTAAATAAACAATCATTATAATAAGTAAACAAATATTGGATTAAGTAAATAATCATCAAAATAAGTAAACAATAATTAAAATAAAATAAGCAGATGATTTACTGAGAAATGTTGCCGCCTTTTTTGAAAAAAAATAAACGAACAAAAAATAAAACAAAATTAAGCAGACGAATTAGCGCGACAACAAATAGCTCTCGCGAAAAGATGACAAGATATAGAGGTCGCTGGTGTGAATTACCAAGCAAATGCATCTAGACGGTTGACGTTGACTAATGGGCGCGATCGCGCGTTAAATAATTTTGAAACTGACGACGTACAATGTCTTCATTTTCCAAAATCTCGTACAATTTGTAATAACATAATTAAAATATTATTATTTACTGTGAAATACTCAGCATAGTCTACAACACAAGCGTAATTTTCAAATGAATCTTTCAAAATTTCAAAAAGTTTTGACAGAAAAAAGGAATACAGCGGGAGTCAAAACAGAAATGAAAAGACGACTTTTCTAAACTGTCAGCCAAGTGGCGATTGTTTACCAACACACGTCACACGATGGCGCGCGTAATTCAAAATTGTTGCTTTTTTGTTGCTGCTGTTTAAAAAGTGAGAGCCGCAATAAGTATTACAATCTGCAATATATGCTGAAAACATTTGTGTCTTCTGGCATAATACACGCTTGTCACAACAGTTTGTCGGTATTTGTAAGCTTCGTGTGACGAAACTTCAAACAACGTGAACTGCAAAATTCAAGCCAAAAACTTTTGCTCTAATATTTATACACGCTGATTGAAACACGGGTAATCTTTAATTGAATTGGACGAGACTTTGTTAGTGTCACTATTAACTTTACACATATTTTATCAAACTTTTCAAACTATTTTGTCAAATGCCTTGTCAAAAGTAAATATATTAAAATATTTTGAAAAATTACAGGGGTAATTTTTTCTTTTTCTCAAACTATTAACAAAAAAAATATATTTTTTTTAATATTATTATGAAAAATTGAAACTTCTTGTGGAGACGCAGTTGGAGTCGTTGCGAAATTTGCAGAGGGCTTGACCTCTTTTCATCTATCAGCCTCTTACTTGTTCTTATTTTGCATTGAGATAACACGACGACCACTTGCCTCGCGTATTATTTTCACTCATTCAGATCTAATGATCGATTTCTGATCGATAATTATTCTTAATCATGTGCACAGTCATGCTGTGTCTATTCTTGGGTCAGCTTTTTAAAATGAATTTGTGTATCTATCTCTGTATATATAGATAGTTATAATAGAACGCGAATTTTTACTGCAATAAAGGCAGATGTGGGATTAAAAAAAGAAGAAAAAAAAGATTTTCGAGTCGCGTGCGACTTAAGTGACAAGCGGCGAACAGCTGAGTCGAGTACTTTTCGTTGACGGAACGGCTCCGCCGTCGCTTCCTGCGCGATCAAAAGCACTCCTCCGAGGACAAAAAAACATGCTGAAGATAATTAATTGCTTATAAGCTGAAAAACTGTTTAATTGCGGCGGGGAATTTTTTTACCAGACGAGAGTTTTTTTTTGAGACAGAAGCTGAAAAGAATATTAACGTAAATCAATAATTGAATCCTTTTTTTCGCATACAAATTTGTTTTTTTAATGGCTTTTTGTTGGTAAAGAATATTTTGCAGCAAAATTTGTGTATTTTGAAATAAACTGATGAAAAAATGGTTGAATTTTTAAGTGAGTTAATGGCCACAATTAATCAACTCTTTTATTTTTTGTAGAGCTTTTTTTGGTGGCCAATATTAGTGCGGCCATAAATTATAATTCCGATTTCAAACTTGCAGAGACAAAAGTGTAACACGCGATGGAAATAAATAAAAGTAAACAAAAAAAAGAAAAAAGTGGAAACAAAAGTCCCCACTCAAAAATGCGTGTGCATTAGGGGCCACCGAGATTGACTGCTGTCGTAAAATCGAGGCTCGTAAATCTCGCCTTGTACAGAATGGAACGTTTTGTTTCAGACCTTTTTTTCTTCTCTTTGCGTTTTAAAAGTTTTTTTTCTTTTCAACTGTGAAGTAATCCAATCAATTAATGAGTTAAATTTTTGTTTACTTTTTTCTTTCAAGTTGCAAGTTCAAAAGTTAGAACTTTAATTTGAACAGAAAGAAAATGCAAACTTCTAATCGGCGTGAGTATAAATAATTAATAAACGGTGTGATTTATTTAGTAAATATGCCGATGTTTTAGCTGCGAAAAGATGTTTATCTCGTTGTTTGGTAAATCTCGCGTCAAGTTGACATAAATCAGTTTACAAACTTGACAAAATTCGCAAGTTTATCGTTACTACATCAGCCGTTTTGTGGAGCATGCCGGTTTATATTTATTCGCCTATCACAATCCGACGACGATTTATCAAAACTGACCCATTATCAATTATGTTTTGCAATAACATTGTCGGTTTTGAAGCTTGCCGCAAATTATTCTAACCCTTTTTTTTCTTAAATGAAGAAAAAAAAAAAAGATTATTGTAACTGGCTTATTTAACATTTTTAACATATTACAAAATATCATTTTTTAAGGAAAAAAAATTGTTTCTTAATTTGTAACCTAAGTAAAGATTTCACAAATTTTTACCAAAAAATCGTTAAAAAATCTAAAAAAGTAAAATTTCAAAATTCATCAATGGGATTTTAAGTTTTCTTCCAACTTTTTGGAAAAAATTGAAATTTGCTAAGAAAAAATAAAGCATTTTTTTATTTTTTGTTTGTCTGTTTTTCTCAATAATAAAATCTAAACAATGAAACTCACCCTTTTTGAAGAAAAAAACGTGAAATCCTTCACTTTTCTTTTGTCATTTCTGGCACTGTCACTTTGCGAAAATTCTGCACAAAAACCATAATAATGCTTTGTCAATGAACCGACTTTTTAGTGGAACTGATTAAAAAAGTCGACAGTTGAAGCACTCGAAAAACACTCGAAAAGGAAACTTCGGAAATCGAAACAATCTGATGACCGAGTCGTGGTGCACTTTGACGACCAAGTTGTAGCAAAAAGCGCGTCGCGAATGCACGGGATTGAGTGATCGACGGCACCCGGGCCGTGCACGAATCACCGTTGAGGGCGTGGCGTGCATCTTTCCCGCCTTTTTTACCCCTGCTGCAGAGAGCGTGTCGATGGATTTTCGTCCAGCAAAACTTTATGGAATTCATTTGTATTTATTTATTATGGAAGAAGATTTTTACTTTTTTTGTTTATTATTTTATTTTCATCAATTAGCAAGTCAAAAAACTGTTATTAACGTTTTTTTTTCAACATGTTTGCAAATACTTGTTTTACACGAAAGCTTTTTTGCGTAATAATTTTGTTCATATATCATAATTTTCGATGTTTTTTTTTTTTTCTTTTCTTTTTTTTTTGTTTGTAAAATTTATGGTAGAAAATTGTACCTTTTTGTTGTATTTTATTGCACAATATGTACATTAAGAATGGTAAACAAGGAAGAACCGATTTTGTAAACATTTCGATTATTTAATTACAAAAGTTTATATACAGGTACAGTAAAATCTTGTAAAACATAATTTTAGATAGAAAATTTGTTGATTTACTACAAAAAGTTTTGTCATAATTAGAAAATAGTATTCAAAATTGATTTTAAAAATCATCGAAAAGAGTTGTATAAAATAATATAAGATTTTGACAGCATAATTATATATATTAACGTGACATCATTTTAATTATGTAATTAGCACGCTTACACTGACATTCTCCAAATTTCATTGAGTAATCATTATTGTTCTTTTGCTCAGTAAAAGAAATTGTGTCACCGGAATTCTCAATACGAAATTGAGGTCAGGATCATGTTTTACTCGACATTTAATTTACGGTAAGATTATATTTATGAAATTATTATATATATAATTGAAAAAAAATTCCAGAAATCGATCTGCTGGTCCAACATTAAAATGATTTTATTTAATTTCCAGGTCTGGCTGTCCAATAAATGAATTAATAATAAAAAAGAAAAAAACGAAAGAGGAAACACGGTATCAGATTCGTAATGAATCAAAAGCTGCACGTGAACAATAATGTTTAAAAATTGGAAAAAATAACAATCGACGGATTGTTGGACGGTGATGACAAACAATGTCATTGTGTCATGTTAGATGTTACAACAATTGTGCTTCGGTTCAAACATACAGGCGTAACAAGAGAGACGATAACGACATCTACGCTTAGTCAGCTCCCGACGAAGCTATTGTACAAATAGAATATCCGGTCACAACACAGTCACATTTTAAATTGATAACACACCAAGTTTAAAAGATTTCATTTTATTTCCAATTATATTTTTAACTACATATTTACACCATTAAATAATTAATCTAGTCTTTCATGTTGTATTAAAATCATTCGTAAATTCTAGGGAAGGAGTCTTTAAGGATGATACTGGATAATTGTTGAAAATAATCTTTTCCACCACTTGTTCGATTGGCTTCATTTGAGAGTCAACTTGAGGAATTTTGGAAATTGGCGTCCAAGATCGGTCGTGCTCGATTCTGAAGGAACCTTTGTACTGTTGCGATGGACCAGACTTACCCCATTCCTAAAAAATAAAGATTAGATTTTATTTATAGAAATTTTGAAATAATTTATGAACATTATTTTTAAGAATTACTTCTGGACTGATCATAGAGAAATAAAGTTCTCCAGAATTTCTTTCGTATAGATGATAAATGTGTCCGAGTTGTTTGACGAAATTACAAGACACGTCATGCAAGCATATGTCCCTTTGAGCTTCTGTTAAAATACATTGTGCCTGCTGTTGTAGATAACTAATTTGATCGGCAATCGTTTTCAATTTTGAACAAGTACTGCTTTTTACATAACTATTTGCCTGAAAGAAATATACATTTTATTTTCATGAACGAGAAATTAATAAGTGAAACACAAATTTAAGATTTTGTGTAATAAACAACATTACCTTTTCTATTTCCTTAGCTAGCTCTACCAAACTTAGAGCAGAATTTTTCGATATTCTTTTATGATCAACAATACTTGAAACTTCCATTAGCTTTTTATCCTCGTCCATTTTTAACACTAAAAAATAAAGTTCGTTCAATATTGTAATTAAATAGTAAAAATAAAAAACAGTAAAAATCTAACCTAGTTCTTTCATGTAAACAAATAAATATATGTCTATATGATATAATATTATATAGATTTACCTTTTTCAGGAGTAAAATCAAAATGCTCAGACATTATGATCCCTCGTTTCATTTAATTTAACTAGATAATTATTAACTGATAACAAACTCAAAAACAATTTTATAAATAACCTCAAATAATAAATGAAACAAACAGATACAAAATTATTAACAAAAATTATATTTAGATAGAGCTATTTTGTTACTTGTCAACTCCACAAATCTGAAAAATTTTAATTGAAAAAAATCAAAATGTTTGCTCTAAACTTACGATGAGAAATGTCATCTGCATTAAATAAAGTTTATTTTGGTGAATCTGCCGACTGTCGATAAATTAGAGCGCTTCCATATTTATTTGCGACTGTATTCATTCTGAAAAACTGCTGACGATTCGATGTAAACAAAACTGAAGAACTGTGCAGGCAAATTATAGTTTTTGAGTGTAGTACTTTTATTTATAATAGTAAAAATATTTTTTTTAATAAAATGGATTATCGAGAAAAAGTTATTCAGAGTTTTAATGCCAAATTAGGTTTGGATTTAAATAATTTGGACAATTTGAATGAGGTTAAACAACAGCTGGAGAAGCAGTTGAAAGAAATTAAAATATCGGTAATGAAAGCAATTTTATAAATTTTTTAACATTAAAAAATGATTTTCAAATTAAATTGTTGTCGATACAAAATTTTGTCAAATTTAGTTTTAATTATTTAATTTATAGTTATCTCTCGCTTCAACTGAGGCTCCCTCAAAGATAAAAGATGTCATAAAAGAAAGTGAAGAAATATGCGAAAATGTAAATAAAATTCACGAAGAAAGCCAAGATCTGTTGACATTAATATCTGAATGTGTCAATGAAAACCAGAATTTAATTCACATCAAAGAAGCTGTCGAAAAAATCAGTGAAATGGATAAAGCGCTGCATTATTTGAAATTAATCAAATCAGTGCAAGATTTAAGGTAAAAAATACAAATATTTACTTATTTAATAATTCATAATTAAAATAATTAATAACTCCAACAAATTTTCAGTTCTGAAATGGAAATATCTTTTTCATCAGGAAATGACGAGTCTTTAATTACATTTTACATGGAATTGACTGATGTTTTTATTAGTTTAAAGTCGTCTTCCTGTACATATCTAGTTAATTTTGTTCATGACACTTTACACTACTGGCATAATCATATCAAAATAAAATTCAGTTCGTAAGTATTTTTAAATTTTCATCATATTTTATTTTATATTTATATTTATATAGTTTTCATAAGTGTATTATTTATTTCAGAGAATATAACGAACTTTTAAAATCTCTAAAATGGCCTTTTTGTGGCAACAATGTTTCTGTTTTAAATACGTCACACAATCCAGAAAACTTGGCCAGGTTTAAAATTCTCACTGAGTATCTTCTAAATCTCCAACTTCCGTATCCTTTAATACAATTTTTTTTATAATTAATAATTTGTAAATATCTATAAATATAATTTATATTTTCTTAACTGCAAGACTTGAACAGTGAAGATTCTTCAAAATCTGTGACATCAAGTTTTTTGGTTGATTTTGCTCCAGTTAGTTTGCCAATAAGCTTACTTGTCCGTCCACTGAAGCAAAGATTTGTGTACCATTTTACTGGATATAAACAGACCAACAGAAGAGACAAACCTGAATGGTTTTTTACTCAAGTTTTGACTTGGATTAAAGATCACTCTGATTGGATCACTAAGAATGTCCAACCAGTTGCTAAATTATGTCCATCATTTGTGCACGTTGATTTTAAGGTAAACTTGAAACTGGGAAAAAGTCAAATGTTCTTGAATTTAAATAAATTGTTTTTCAGGTAGAATTTATGAGAGCAGTAGTTCAAACTGCTGTTGAAAAGTTGCATTCAGAATTGCAAGTGGTTCAGTATGACGATTCCCTTTTCGCTCACATGATCGACGAAGCTTTGGGCTTTGAAAAGGAACTGCGAGAAAGTCATTTTTATCCCACTAATCAGCCGGCCACGGTTTCCGTTCTGACACAAGCTCATATTTTTGTAAAATGGATTAATATGGAAAAGAAATGTACAAAATTGAAATCAACAGTTTAATGCTATAGTTTATAAATAATTTTAAATGTTTTAATTTTAAAATGTAAAACGTATTTTCAGATGCAACTGAAAAAATGGACAACATTTTGAGTTCAGAAACCGCTTGGGAGATGCTCACCAGGTCTGACGTTGATGAAATGAAAGTCACTGAATGTGCTGACGCTTTTCTTACATTACTTATGACAATTACCGATAGATACAGTCATCTACCACAACCTGGACATAGGTAACATTATAATTTAAATACTTTAGGTAACTTTTTTTTAATGCTATGAGTTATTTATAGCAAAAATGTGTTGTTACTTATTAGGCTACAGTTTCTTGATTTACAACTGGAATTAATTGATGATTGGCGAGTTCGTTTACTGCAACTTTTGCACGAGGACTTTGAATATCCACTAAATTCTTTGATGCCTAGAATTTTAAATAGTTTATACTACGTTTCGTCAGTTTTAATTGACTGGGGCGCCTCTGTTGTAAGTTAATTTTTTTTTATATATTATTGAATTAATTAATACTTAGCCTTGTATTTTATTTAAATTTCATCAAATTATTATTATTATAATTTTTTATTAAATATAACTTTAATTCATTAATTATTTACTTTTTCAGCATTTTCTTAAATTACATTTTTTTAAGAAACGAATTGAGGCAGTTGAAATTGCAGTTTATCAAGATGATGATGTTTTGCCGGAAGATATCGCTGAATTGCAGGGAACCGTGTTCGATGATGTAGTTAATTTGTTGCAAAGACTGGAGAAAAAACTTCTTACAGAACTTGTTGAATCTGTTGTTTTGGATGTGAAAGCCAAAAGTCGTGCTTATCGAACAGATAGGTGAGAAACTTGAAAACTATAAGCTTAATTGAAATGAATTATAGATTCACATTAAAATTAATTATTGACTTTGTGAATATTTTAGATGGTTTTCCATGCAACCTGTAAAAGAAGTTTCATCACCTTCTCTGACACCTAACGGATGTCCTATGTTTCAAGAACTGTCCGATCGTTTGCACATGTTAAACAAAGTTTTGTCTTTGCCCTTGTTCAAACAGGCTTGGAAAGATTTGGCCACTTACCTCGATCAAGTACATTTTTTATAATTATTACTTCAATTTATAAAAAAGAGAAAACCAATTTTTTAATTCTTCTTTTTCTAGTATTTATTTGAAGAGCTTGTACTGTTGAACAAATTTAACTCTGGCGGTGCAGCTCAATTGCAATTTGACATTTTTAGAAATTTATTTCCACTTTTTGGACTATACACCAATAAACCTGAATCCTATTTTCCATTGTAAGTAGTAGTTATTAAATCAAAATAATGATTTTCTTCTGAAAATATTTTTTTTTGTTTCAGGATGAGAGAATCTTGTATTTTATTAAATTTATTGTTGGGCTCTGTTATACTTTTACTCGAAACCCTAGAAACGAAGGATGAACAATTTTGCATAAATACTCTAGCTGAAATTGGTATTCACAAAATGTCTTCAGAAAATGCAATTTTAGTTTTAAAGACTAGAATGGATATAAGCACTAGATAAACATTTTTTATAAAAATCGTTACAAAATATTTAAATTAAAAATGTGAAATAATTGTAACTTTATGTAGATATAAAATAAATTGAATTTTATATTGTTTTTTAAATTGTTTCTAACAAATAGTCAAATAAAATAGTTAAAAATATGCTATAGTTCTTAACATTTATTTTAAAGGATATAAAACTGATAATACAAAATCTGAAATAATTTTTCAGTATAATTGTTTTTCATAAATACGACGATGTATTATTATTTAAAATCAAAGCATGAGTTTTCTTTTAGGAAATTCAGCTCATCAGAATTAAAAAATAATACAAAAATAAGTAACTTAAAAAAAGATGTTTAAATACTTGAATTGAGTTGATATAGATATATTGTGCATTATTTCAAAATTTCAATTCGAATTGTTAATTTCAATTTCAAACAAAAAAAAATCAAATTTTGAAAAATTTAGCCTGAAAGACAGAAAATCGGTACATTTATTAACTTCAGGAACAAGGCTAATTCTGTAAATACATTCTAAAAAATCAAATAATTGAAAAATTAATCAAATTAACAATAATAATAATAATGAACAAATAATAAAACAATAGAAATTTTAAATCTGCTCTTTTACACCATTATTTTTTTTATCATTTTACTCTAATCAAATATAATTCAAGAATTATAATCGTTAAACTTTTGTCAATTAAATAAATTATCTAATTATGCTATATCCAATGTGTTTAGATAACAATTCTTTCATTTTCACGATCTGATCTCGGGAATATAATAACTAATATTTGTGTACTGCAGCTATTTTTTAAAATAACATTTTTTTTTTAATTTATTAGTTCAAATATAAAATTGAAAAAGTAAAATAAATATACACTCGAAATTCCTCTAACTGTCGTTCTAATACGCGTCCACTCTCATCAGGGGTATGAAACTTCCATATCAAAATATGAACTGACAATTTAATTTCCGTCTAGTGTAATGGCGCCACTGTTTGACAGAATTTTAAGTGTACGAAGTTAGCGTAGAACGCAAATTTTAAATTGTATACAGTTAAAAGTGTTATTTAAGGTGATATGTCAGTCGTTTCATGCTAACTTTTTCATTCTCATGAAAAAGCCAATAGCTCTATTCTCTCGCACTTATTGGATTTAAATCAGCTAGCGTATCACCTTAAAATCAATGATATTTACAATGAATAGAAACAGAAGAAAATATCAAAAATGAAAAACTTGTTTCAACATAAACAAAACTTGAAAATAAATTAGAAAATAACGATCTTTTTGACTGAAAAAAATATTTCTTGAAATCAATTAGAGAAAATTGACGACAATAAAAAGTTTATACTTTGTTACTCTTACGGAAATAAAAATTTTTTGTTAGAAAAAGTTATTAAAACATATCACCATTCAGAAAATATTTGTTTTTTTTATTCCAATAACTTAATTATATTATATATAATGTCTGTGACTTACGACCAAAATGACTTAACAACCAAATTTTTCAAAATTGAGATAATCTGACAGTTTTGTAGTATTTTGGCTATATTTTCAGCAGACAAGTTTCTAGACCTCGGAAGCAGTTATATTTTAAATTATATTCATTATAAAGTTAAGTTAAATTCGAGAAAAAACAGCCAAAACGACTTCAGTGCAGAAAAACGGTCAAAACGACTTAACTGCAATCATTTATTTTAAAAATAATTAATATATTTATAATTAATATACATTTTTAGGCATGGGCTATTCGCACTAACCATGCGCACGGGTTGCACGGGCGCACGGGTACCCGTGCAACTCGTGAGTATGGGTATAAATTCTATTTTAATATCAACATATAATTTTAAAATTACGAACCAATAAATTCCGTTTTCTTCTTCTGAGCAAGTACAATTTAACAAAGACCTATTAAGAATGTTTCTTCAAGCAAACATCCCGCTAAAAAAAATTGATAATCCTGCGGTGAGCCAATTTTTTTCAAAATATCTTACAACAGAGAAGATAGTTTTTCCAGGGAGTACTACTTTGAGCAAATACTATTTACCAAAAATTTACAATGAAACTATAGACAAAATTCGAAAAGAAACTGGGGAAAATTCAATCTGGCTTTCTGTGGACGAGACAACCGATACATGCGGTCGTTACGTGGTAAATGTTATTATTGGAATATTGAAAGATGACAAACCAGGAAAGAGAAGACTTTTAACGTGTGAAACTCTTGAAGCTGTGAATGCGATAACTATGGCTGATTTAATAGAAAATTCTTTAAAAATTTTGTAGCCAAAAACAATTTTCTACGACAGAGTTCATATTTTTACATCCGATGCTGCTCCGTACATGGTTGCAACTGGTAAATTAATGAAAACAAGTTTCACAATTTAATTCACATTACTTGCTTAGCCCACGGACTGCACCGAATTGTCGAAATGATACGTGATCATTTCAAGGATGTCAATTCGTTGATATCAACGGTCAAAAAAGTCTTCATAAAAGCTCCCTTAAGAGTTAAAAAGTTCAAAAGAGTACTTCCTCAAGTTGCACTCCCCCCTGAGCCGGTAATTACACGATGGGGCACGTGGATCAAAGCGGCAATGCATTATGACAAAAATGTTGATGACATTAAACGTATAATAGATACATTCGACCCAAAAGCAGCAAAATCGATACAAACATCACAAAAATTATTGCAGGATCACAATATTAAGGTTGATGTATCTTTAATTGCTCAAAATTTCAAGAATATTGTAGTAACTATAGAAAAATTACAATCTGCAAATCTTACTTTGACATTTGTGCTAATAAATGTTAAAATATCTAGAAATATGAGTACAGCTGGTCGTGAACAAGATCCTGTATAGAATAATTATATTAAACGTACAGAAAATAAGTGGCCCAAAGCAGAATGCAAACAATGTGGTACAATCTTTCAAGCTATTGAAAATTAAAAAAGTTGATCGCATGAAAAAACATTTGCAAAATTGTTCCAAAAATCCTCAAACTATTTATCTCAGTAATAAAAATAAAGGTAATGTTTCGTTTATTATTTCTTTGTTGTCATTTATCGAATAAATTTGTTTGCTATAAAATAATTAAAAAATAAAAAATGTAAAAAAAAACAGACAAACAAAAATAAACTGTTCATATATTATATAATAAAATTCTATTTTAGCATTTACTTCACAAGCCAATAGACCGATATTGCCATCTTCTACCTATTTAGCAGCAAAACGTGCAAAGACAAAAATACGATATTCAGACAATTTTATTTCAGTTACTACTGAAGAGCAACAAGAAAAACAAGTTGGTCGTTTTGTTTATACAACTAGTAATAGCGTTTTTAGAATCGTCGAAAATCCTGAGTTTACCAAACTAGTAATCTTATTGCGACCTGGATACAAATCTCCAAATCGCAAAGTGATAGAGGGTATACTTGATACAGTTTATGATAAAAAACAGAAAAAACTTGCATAAATTTTAAACGACAAAATAGTTTCTTTATCTGTGGATGGTTAGTCCAACATACATAACGAATCCCTTCTTGCCGCTTGTGTAACAAACGAGAAAGGAGAATCATTTTTAATTGACAGTATTGACACATATAAAAACCCTCATACCGCTGGTTACTTAGAAGAAAAAGTTTTAGAAACCATAGAAAAAATTCAAGATTCACACAAATATGAAGTGGCAAGTATTGTTACGGACAATGCTGCCAACATGAAGATGAAGCGGCGCAATATTTCTAGTTACGATAATGTATCAGGTAGTATAATATCTTATGGATGTTCTTCATGCATCTTGAACTCACTTGCTCAAGATTTTGAAATACCGGCAGTAACTAACCACGTATTAGAGGCAGTTAAGTACTGTAGAAATAACCATTTTGCAAAAACCAAATTCAGCGATTTAAAAAAGGGATAAAATGTGGTAATAATTATAGCAATCCGTTGGATTACAATGGATGAATGTGTGGAGGCTTACTTGGAGAACTGGCCAACTTTAATAGATATCTGCGACGAATATAAAAACGAAATCGATCAAGCTATCAAAAACATTGTAAAGATCAGTAGCAATTACTGAAACCTATTGCTCTTACTTAAGATAAAGTCCAATCAAATTCTTATACTATAAGAGATGCTATTACTGAAAAAAATTGAAAGCCTCATTGCCCGTTCTTACTGCAGCACAAAAAAAGAAATTCGAAAAACTATATAAAAGTTCTTTAAGTTCCAGTCATTTCTTAGTATATCTCTTATCACTCAAATACACAATTTCATAAACCATTTATCTTTTGACAGACGAAGAAACTGAAAGTGCTCACGAATATTTGCGAGAAAATTTTGGATCTGCTGGAGCATCGTTAAGCACAAAATTTTAAAATTTAGATCCAGGCTGCACCTTATGAAGGATTTCTTCTCGCAAAAGAAACAGTTGACCAGCTAAGCTCTGTGGAATGGTGGGATAGTCTTCAAAAACTGAAATCTGTTTTAAGCTTTGAAGAAGAAGTTATTGTAAGACAACACCTTACTGTTGTAGCTTCTTCAGCTGAAATCGAAAGGATTTTCTCGACGGTTGGACTAGTACAATCTGACCTTCAAAATAACTTAGAGGACAAGCTTCAAAACTTGTTTTCTTATATTAAGAAATGAACAAATGATAAGTTATTAGAATTATTGATTATCTCTATTTTTTAAATTTTATAAATAAAAGATTGAACAATTATATTTCCCATGTGTGTTAATTCAAATTTTTACATGCAGTAAAACATTTTTACAGATTTCTTTGTATTAAACAAAAAAATTTTACACAAATTTTAAAAAACGCAAAAAATTAATTTATTGATCTAAATCATTGATAAAAATAAAAAAACCATTTGTTTTAAATCGTGCCAATCATGATTTGGGACTTATATCATTTATGAATTTCTTATATCTGGGATTCACATTTGAGACCCATATTCAGAACCTATGTTTTAGACATAAAACTGTGACCTAAATCCAGGAACCATCATAAAGATTCGGATCCGAGATCCACATGTGAAATCTATATCCGAGACTTCTATCTCGCGCATGTGTGTATATAATTTCTTGCTTTTTGAATGAAACTAATACATTTGTTTTTTTTTCCAAGGATAACTGTATATCAAGTTATGATCAATCCAAACTATGTTTCACAGAAATCTAAAAATATGTACAGATTAAATTTATAGAATAGAACAAATGAAACTTCCGCATATGTCTCCTACAAATCACTACAAATTTTCCTAAATATGTCTTTCATGAATTTCAAAATCTGCAGAATAAAGACAGAAAGATGTTAAAAAATCTTAAGATAACCTATTAATAATTTTATTTAAAATAATTAAATGAATGAATAATAAATAAAAGACCCTCACAAGATTTTTTAATAAACCGTAAGAAAAAGCTGATTGATCATTGATTGAAGACTAAGTAAATCACACAAATATTTTTAAATAATTTTAGATGAACTGAAAAGTCGCCTGCATGTCCCTTAATAATATCTGATGAAATGTCCTAAAGAAAGTGTGCACCAATCTTTAAAAACACGTTTGATTGTGTTAAAAAATTTACATAATTGTTTATCAAATCGCAAGAATAAAAATTAAAATACTTAATAAATTCTCCATGATCTCTAACTGATGTCTCAACTATAATTGCGTTTTTTTTTAATAAACCCTTAAATGATGCCAAAAATGTTGGAATGAAATTATAACAATCAATTAATAATTCCAGAAAACTTTCGAATATATTTAACATGACTTTTGAAATGTCTACAATGAAGTCCAAACAACCCGACAAAAAATTATAAATGACTCCAGAGATAGTTCAGAGACTTTTCAATAAGCCCTGAAAAACTTCAAAAATTATACAAATAAACCCAAATAGATCTAAGCAAAACTTCAGAATAACGGGTAAAAGACAGCTAATTGACTTCAGAAAAATCTCTGAACAAATTCAGAAAAACGTTCAAAACATAACAGAAAAACTTCTTAAAAACCCCATAGTGAACTTTAAAATTTGGAGAAACAAATTGAGATCTCTAAGAAACCTCTAAAATACCTTGAAAACCTTTTGAATGAGTCCAAAGGACTTTTAAATGTCTTCAAATGAATTCAATAATACCTCTGCAAAACTATCGAAAGTTACGGAATGAAATCTGATCTGATCTCTGATCTGTAAGACATTTTAACATTCTAACTCATAAACAACTGTTGAATATTCACGAACAAATCTGTCGAATAATTCTGAAACTCCCTGGAATGACAATAAAATATCGTTTATAAACTGTTGAAAAACTCGTCAAAGAATTTCGATATAAAGTACTTCATGAGTTACAAGATTCAAAAAACTGTTTCTAAGTTAAATTATAAAAGTGTTACAGGATGGCAAAAAATTGCGTAAATTTTATTCACATTTTACATTCGTTTAAACATATTTGGAGTAAAACATACCCATATATGTATATGTGAGCAAGCACGCTCATATAAATATATATGCATTTAGATTATCAAAAAAAAGTGTTAAGTCAACTGATATTGTATACAAAGAATTCATGTAGATAGTGTTAAATATTTTATAAACATTTAAATAACTTTTATATAAAATATAATCTTTGGTTTGTGCAACTTTGTACAAGTTTCATGCAAGCTTGCGATTCTTATACAAAATCTATATTTGCATAAAATTATTATAAATTATGAATGTTAAGAATATGTTTTTATTCTTCAAATTACTTCAATAATAAAATTAAAACTAATTGAAAATATTTGTTTATTATTTATAATGATTAGTTCATAATTATTTATTGATTGATGGACAGTGGTTCTCAGAATTTTCTCAGATCTGCAGTGAATGGTCGAACGCGTGAAAAAACGGTGGTAGGGTACATCGTACGGTTTGAAAAATTTTACGAAATAGTATTTGAATTTCAATAGGCACGTTTCGAGCAATACTGATTCGGATAATCAAAATGTTTCTTTAATTATCTATTAGAAAAGAATTTTTTGACAAAATCAGATCTTCGTTGTTGTGTGAAATATGTATGTTAAACACAAAAGTCATGGAAACTGAAAAAGTACAATATGATTTTTATAAGATATATGAAATTGCTGAAACGTGTCTCAGATTGAATAGTTCTAATCATGATTCGATTGATTTTGCAATTTTGAAGAATTGTATTATTGAAAGTATTCCTTATCACTTGCTTCAATTAGGCAAACATTCTAATGTACATATTTATAAAAACCATAGGACTATATTAATCGAAAGAATGTTGAGTTATTATTTAAACCGTAGATTGCAACAAAATACTTTACATTCATCTGCAAATCACTGCGCAGATAACTTAAAAGCATGACTTGTCCCCTCTGTAACGATTCATATATTATCATTACCAAGTCACTACAAATTTATCTTTCGAACAATTTAAAATAAATTCAATATTAATGGCAAATAAAAATTTTAGAATTTAATTATCAAGCAGTATCAATACAAATTTAATTTCAATATTTATTTTAAAAAAAATTCCAAATTCTATCATAATATGTACACATAATTTCAATATACGCAAAAATAAACACAAATACAATTCAAATTTAAAAATCAATCAACCACATTACATAATGGTGGATATTTAAAACTATTCATAATTAACTATTATGCAGACATTCATCATTCACACACATATAACGGTCGTATATAATAATAAAAAAAATAAAACTCATCACAATTCTAGTAGGCCACACATTATACAGTCACGTCAACCCAATTGCCTGGTCCAGGGTTACAGAATTGCGAGCAGATCCTGAGTCTAATGATTGTCAACTCAAATTTTAGTCCAATAACGGCATAAAACGGAGAAGACGCTGTCGCTTTCCAGTATGTGATAATAGTCAGAGTATTCGGCCATACATATCAATTCCAAAATTGATAATAAAATAAAATGAAGAAACAAAAGAAAAAACCAAGTTGAACTTGGGTAGTCGCAATATATAATTTGTTCGGATATAAAAATAATGAATTGATCGATTTTAACTTTGTGTATGAAATAATAAAGTTTATCGGTTTGTTCGCATATTTATATTGCTCGATAATTAACTTTCTAGAATCTTTCAGAATTTTCCTACTTTATTTGAATTTAAATAAAGAGTAACTGGACTAATTACGGCGTTTCATTCGTGAGATTACCGACCAATGTCAGTGTGGCAGAATAGGTGGCAAATTTGAATGTTACACCTCGTTGGACCCAATCTTTTCCCATCGGAAACTTTAAACTTATGAGGGCAGCCGGCCAAAAAAATGTTCACCATAATATTAATTAAAAACAATGAACACATTTATTGACAGTGTTTTTGACAGCTGCAATGTGTTAGCATGAGTTTTTGACCTCAAAATCATCAACAAATCGGTCAAATTAAATTTAGATTGCTTATAATAAGTGTGTACGATGCGACCAGTCGAGTTATATTTTGGACGCGACCGACGGAAGGTTAACCTTTTTTTCTAAATTAAGTACCACCCTAAAAGGGGTATTATCACCCATATATATGTATGCGAAGTCTAGTCAAACAATTATTTTATTTATATGGATAAATAATAAAATTGTAATTTCACATTCTTAAAATTATTCAATTGTAAGTGAAAAAATCCTTTATGGTATCAATAAAATTTAAAAATATTATTTTATTTAAAAAGTAAAAAGTGCCGCTTAACCACGCAGATTCGTAGCAGAAACTTATTCATTATGCTAGGCAGCCGTTACTTATTTTCCGCTTTTGTCTGTTATCTTTAACTTTACTTATTCTGGAAACATTAAGTGGACTTTAAGTAGACTTTGCGAAATTAAATAAGATAAATCATTTCAAACAATTTTTTTTCTGAAAAATATACAAATAATGAAATTAACATAAAAATACAAATTTTGAAAAAAATTTATGTTATTTAATTTATATTAAATTTTGCAGTCTACTTAAATTCCACTTAATGTTTCCAGAATAAGTAAACTTAAAGATAACAGACAAAAGCGGAAAATAAGTTACGTCTGCGCAGCATAAAAGATAAGTTTCTGCTACGAATCTGCATGGTTGAGCGGCACTTTAAGCGGTTGAACGTTGACTGGGCAAATTTTAGACATTTATTTTCATTCTTACATAAACTCTTAATTTTAATATCTAAATACTTAATACAATTTAATTGTGGTTGGGGAGCTTGGTAAAATAAGAATTTTGTACAATGTCCGAAATATACAGCAATTTTGACCATGTCTAAAATACCATAATTAGTACATAATATTTCTGTATAAAATACAATCTTTTAAAATTTTTTAAAAATTTCGTTAAAGACCATGGGTATCATAGATATCTTTCTTTGGATGAGCTCTCATCCTTGCACAAGTTTTACATAAATTTAAAACTAACAAAACTAACTATCCAAGTAGCGTATTCATATTTAATTTTCAATGTATTATGAATTTTATGTAGTTTCGTAGTTTTATAGTGACATTATAAAATAAAAAAAATAATGGAAGAGTATTGCATCCTGTGTTCTAGTCACGATTTATTTATGGCATATTAAAAGTAATAAAATAATTTCAACTCCCATGATACAAAATATACTATTACATACTTTACTTCTTTGATAACATTAAAATGTAGATACTTTTTACTAACTGCGTATGATATGATAAATATGTCATTTATAAATATTATGTCTGTAAAATATTTATTAATTTGTTACGTTAACTTAACTCGGCAAATAATAGGGTGCAGATCGAGGTAAGGATAAAATAAAAAAAATTAAAAAAAAGGATAAACTAAACTAGAGGGTAGATGATTTAATTTTTTTTCGTATGTGAGATACATGAATGAATTTCAACAAGATGAATCTTACTTAACAAGAAAAAATTCTACGTCCTCGGAAATGTTTGATTAAATTAAAAATAATAAATACTAAAATTGAAATAGTAAACTACTAATTTAAGTTCATTCATATATATATCCTAATTTAATATTAATAATGATTAATTCTTATAACAGTTTTAAAGATAAAATATATTACTGCTTGTTCAATAATTTTAAAACATTTTATGAAATTTGTATTTACTATACCTAGCTTCTTTATTATAATAATCTAGTATATTTTTAATAAAGCCACACCATAAAACATTTAGTTATATAAAATACAATCGATGATTGTAATCATAGAATATTCTCATTTAAAGATATTTGTTGGCCCTGAAAAGGGCCGATTGTTTTCATAATGTAGTACCAATTTATTTAGAGCTGGTATATTTAGTGACTGCTTTAGTTCCTTCACTGACTGCGTGTTTAGCTAATTCACCAGGAAGCAGCAGACGGACAGCAGTTTGGATTTCCCGGGAGGTAATGGTTGACCTTTTGTTGTAGTGGGCCAAACGGGAAGCTTCAGCAGCAATGCGTTCAAAGATGTCATTCACGAAACTGTTCATGATGCTCATAGCTTTACTGGAAACTCCAGTATCAGGGTGCACTTGCTTCAACACTTTGTAGATGTAGATAGCATAGCTTTCCTTCCTCTTGCGCTTCCTTTTCTTGTCGGTCTTTGAGATGTTTTTCTGGGCCTTTCCGGCTTTCTTCACGGCCTTGCCACTGGTTTTCGGTGCCATAACGATTTGATTCTGAAACGAGTACAAACAATCAACTGTTGCACGCAGTCGCCAGTCCCCTCCTTTTAATAGAATCGTGCAGCTACCGCCGCAGATGCTCTGTTCTGAATGATGCGGAGCCTTGTAGTGAAACCTCGCAGGAGTGGGGTTGCTTTATCGCCAGAACCTATATAACGAGGGACTTGGAGTGTTTTAGCCACTATTGTGTATTTCGTTGAGTTGTTCAAGCTGAATCTAGCTGCAAAATGTCTGGACGTGGTAAAGGAGGCAAAGTTAAGGGAAAGTCAAAGACCCGTTCAACCCGGGCTGGACTTCAGTTCCCCGTCGGCAGAATCCACCGTATGCTGAGAAAAGGCAATTACGCCGAGCGAGTTGGTGCTGGTGCCCCAGTGTACCTGGCAGCAGTTATGGAATACCTGGCTGCTGAAGTTCTTGAGTTGGCAGGCAACGCCGCTCGTGACAACAAGAAAACTAGAATCATCCCCCGTCACTTACAATTAGCCATCCGTAATGACGAGGAGTTGAACAAATTACTATCTGGAGTCACCATCGCTCAAGGAGGTGTTCTTCCCAACATCCAAGCTGTCTTGCTGCCTAAAAAGACAGAGAAAAAAGCTTAAGTTTCGTATTTCTCAATCTCAGAAAAACAATCGGCCCTTTTCAGGGCCACAAATATTTCTGACAACGAATATACGATATATTACCATTTCATAATTATAAATAAGATTTAATATATACATTATAATTTCTAACTAATCTTAATTATGACTTGCATTTTTATATTTTACAAAAATGTTACCTTTAATCAATTATATTTTAAGAGAAACTTCGAAGTAAAAATTCATGAAATATGAACAATTAATCAAATGATGTTTCATTGCATTTTCACTTCCTAAAGTTTATGAGTGACCTCGTTACGGGAAATTCGGGAGAAGCGGTAATTGTTCGTGATTTTCATATAGCCATGAAATGTATGAAAATTGTTTACAATTTTTATATTCACTTATCAAAAATTTCCCCAATAATAAATTTTGTTGTATTAATTTTTTTTTTACGAATTTATGATGTTATTTCATGTTTTTATTATTTTAATATTGCATTTATATAGAATATAGAAGCTAAAAATCATTACAAACTTAAATTAGATTGAAATACAAAGTCAATGGAAACTGAAGTCACTAATTCAAAACATATTTCAAACCTCATTTGAAATGACGTTCTACTAAAAATTAAAAATTTTGCATTAAACATTTTTGCAAATGTTATGCGTGAACACAATGTATACGAGTAAATTATTAAGAACGTTTTAAATATACATAAAACATTAAAATTTTAACATACAGGAAATGTACGGGAATTATTTGTTAGCTTTTCATTGGACATCCTGAGTCTTCAATTAGGTTCCAGGGATATCAAGCTGCTTTATCATTATCATTACTAATATATAAAGGGATTCATTCCACATTATAAGAATCTTTTGATGGATATGTCAGAGACAAATTTTTGTATGGAATTGAAATTTAAAACGTTATGGAAAAAAAACATTTTGGAAATGATAAAATATTTTTACTTTATATGAAATAGAATTAAATTTGTATGATTTTTAGGTTACACTAAGAAAATTATTAAACTTTTTCGTTATATATATTATGAATTATGTAAAATATATGATTGGAACTAAAAACATGTTCCGGAAGAACACGATTTTCACATTTTTCATTAAAATAACCCGAGTTTTGGGCTTGACTGGGAAAATTTATACATTTTCTTGTTATTTAAGTATAAATAAAAAAAAATTAGTTTATCACTAACAACACGCTCTAATTTTCTTAGGCAAGCCTGAAACTTGGATTATTTTAATGAAAAATGTGAAAATCATGTTATTCCGGAGCATGTTTTTAGTTCCAATCATATTTTTTACATAATTTATAATATATATCATGAAAAAGTTTAATACATTTCTTAGCGTAACCTAAAAATCATGCAATTTTATTTCTATTTCATATAAAGTAAAAATATTTTATCATTTCCAAAATGTTTTGAATTTCAATTACATAATTTTTGTTGTATCCTAAAAATACTAAAATTGGCCTATATTAAACAATTCAAAACTTAAGGTATTTTTTCCGAAACCCAAGTTTTTTATTTCATTTTGCGCGTTGAATCACTAATTTTCATAAAAAAATATGCACAAATAAAATTATAAAGCTATGTTGAAAACAGACAATAATAGTTTAACTCTTACAAGCCTTTTTGAGTTAATTAAGCAAAACAAATGTGTGTTAAAAAGCTTTACAATACTCTAATATGATTAGAGTATAATCAAATAAACTTAAAAAGATAAGGGCCTTAATGCATTTTGACAATTAATTCGGTATATATAATTTTTAAATGTTTTTTTCATATTTACAATGCTGTGCACGATGTAGCCTCACTTTTAACGTTATTTTGCACAAAAACCAAGGTGTTTTTATACACCACAAGTACATGAAAATTATATTTATAATGACGATTTTATTTTAGTGCCAAGTTGAAAATCGTGCACAAAGTACCTACGTTTGGCGGTAATATGAATGTCTAATTTGTACAATTTTAAAAAATTAAAAAATAACTGTGTACGTTGTAGTTCAATAAAAATACTTAAATAAGCGTTAAAAATACTTTTATTAAAAACTTAAACTATAACATTATACAAAAAAAGGGAAAAAACAGGAATTTTCGTTTTACTTTTTAAGGCTGAAATTAGTTTGTTGTAAAAAATGTTTACTTACAATTACTTGGTTTAACTTTACACTTAATAGTATACTTAATGATACCAAATTAACATTTTTACACCTTTTTCAATATTTAGTTTTAATATAGCTAATTAAAATTAAGACGAACATGATAACTAACTAAATACATGTATTAATTTCGTTTGTTTTTTCAAATTAGCATATTTTTAAATGATAAAAATCACATAATTTTTTTCACGATTTATATACATTTATGCGCTAATCTTTTCGATTTCGTCGACGTCTTCGGTGTCAAGGTATAGAATCTTTTTACCAAAGTGACCTTCGATTTGTTCGCAAATTTTCATCGCCTGCGGCGAGTCCACCAGGTTGATTGCAATTCCGGATTTTCCGAATCGTCCGGTTCGGCCTATTCTGTGCAGATAAGTTTCGCAGTCTGCCTGACGAGTTTGTGTCATTGGCATGTCGAAGTTCACAACCAGAGTGACTTGCTCGACATCAATTCCTAAAACAAGAATAAATTATTTGTAGTGAAGAGAAAATTATTTTTAATGAACAAAAAATTTTTTGCATTTTAATTTTTGTTTTCTTTTTACCTCTAGCTAAAACATTTGTTGTAATCAAAACTTTTTCCTGACCCTCTCTAAATCTATCCAAAACTTTAATTCTTTGTTCCACCGTTAAATCTCCAGAGAGAATCGCAACTGCGTGACCATCTTTGGACATTTTTTCTGAAAGCCAACTGGCAGTTTTTCGAGTCTGAAAATATATTTTGTTTTAAAATATAATTTTTTTTTTTTTTTTTATATTTTATATTTAAAAAAAATATAAAAAAGAAAATAAAATTAGATGTTTTTATCAAAATAAATATAACAATTTTATGAAATTAAATAAACGTATAAGTTTTTCGTTAAAACAAAGTATTTACATGGCAAAAAATAATAGCTTGTCCAATGGTTATAACGCCATAAATGTTACTAAGAGCTTGATATTTTTCTTCTAAATCTTTGCATTTAACGTAGTACTGTTGAATGTTGTCTAAGCTTTCTTCTTCTCTCAGTAAGCGAATAATGGTCGGGTTAGGAACGATGATTTCTGCAAAATCCATCACTTCTCTGTCGTAGGTTGCTGAGAAAAACATCATTTGACAAGTTCTTGGGAGAAGTCTGCACAAAATAAAAACAATAAAATTAACAAATTAGAGTTTTTAAATAAAAAATTAGTTATTCTAAGTTTTTATAATGATCGAAATAAAAGTGCAATTTTCTTTGAATTAGCACTCGCATTAATAGTGAAATTTAAGATTCTTGTTTTATATGAAAAAACCACTATTATCAGTATACAGTTTTTTAGGTTTTGATCATTTATTTAAAATATCACATTTTAAATTTTTCAAGTGATTTTCAAATTGTAGTCAAATAATTTCATCTTTACATAGAGACAAATTATTTTAATTGTCAAACGGTTAATAAAATTTAATAATTATATATGAAAAATGCAATATAATGATAATTTTTAAAAGTTTGGTGTCCCGAACAAAAGCATTATTTGTCAATCCACCATAAACTTTTGTTAACTGCAAATAATTTTAAAATTGAAAATAACTGTTTAAAATCATCGTTAAAAAATTTACAATTGAAGAGTGGCATCACATAACTGGATAAACAGTTAATTTTGTTAGTTTTTACCAAGTACTTTTTAATTTAAAATGTGACTTTATTACATACAAATTAGTATAAATGTTTGTGTTTTGGTTTAGAAAATCTAACTTGAATTTTATGATTTTTTGTTCTAGGCTAACTCTATGAAAAAAATGCAAAAGTATTCTATTTTCGTAAATGACGGAATACATAAATTCACTTACATCTTGGTAAAAACACAATAAACTTTTTTTAAAAGGAATATAACTGTACGTATCGCTTATATATAACAAATGGAATTAGTTTTATCTGTATAAATGAACATTTTATATTTATAGATTTCCCATAATATTACATAAAAAAAATATTATGAAAGTTGAGAAACATGAGATTCCTCACAAAACTTAATGTTATCTCTGACATTTCATACTTTTTCAAATCTACATAATTTGCTCAAATGACCCGTGTACAAAAACGTGGATTAAAAGAAAAGTTTAAAGATGAAGAATATTTAAGTAATTTTAGTCCATCTAATAAAGCTTACGACAGTAGGACTAT
>JABFPM010000667.1:0-17191 GCA_022817325.1 Idris sp. 1 HC-2018 | reverse complement strand
GAGACGAGATTGAGACTAGTCTCGGTCTCGTGTGCAGCTCTAAATTTCTATTCATTTTCTAGAACACTGTAAACCAATTACGAAATATTTTTAATTTTTTCTCAATAAAAAAAAAGAGATCTGTAGCTGACCGGCGCCTTATACTTTTGTTCAGGTGTATTTTGTTCTGTTCCTTTGGAGAAAGGTGCACAATTGTTCTGCAAACCCTTTAACTGAAGGATTTATATTTTTCTGTAGGCGTCAAGACGCGAATGCATGTAGTCGGGTTGCAGAAGGGGCGGAACTGAAAAAAGGATTTCGAAGGGTGTGCATTCAATATTTCAATTGCCGTGTCTCCTCTTTGATCTTCGAGTACACAAGCCGCCCACGCCAGCCCACTTTAAAGCTTATATCTTCATCTCTATTCAAGATGGCAGCTTTTTCTTCCTTGGCTCATCGTTTCTTCCTTGTGTAGCTGGATCGCAACATCACCCATCCGGAACCTATCGTTTTTAAGAATCTCCGTGGTTCTGTATAGACATCTGTAGGCGGTAATCCGCGCGACTACTTTAGTTCTGGGGTTTTTTTTTCTTCTTCTTCTTCTTCTTCTTTGATTCAGAACCCTATTTCTGTTGTGAATCAGTTTCAACTTTGAAAACTTTTGGAATTTGTTTGACACAAATGTGAAGAAAGCACGTGTTTAATCTTTGTAGAATTTTTAGGTAAAAATTGTTGGAAGAAAGCATTTACACTTAAAGTCTATTTTCTTGTCTAAATTTATTGATTGAATTTTAGTTATTTAATAAACTGACGTAATAAAGTGTTTTTACAGTTAATGAAATTATTTGTGAATACTTTATTTATCTGTGCCACATATATTTACAAACAGGAAGATCCTAACGATTAAAAGTATTTAACAGATCGGTTACAAAAGATCTGAGGATACCGAAAATGAACTTTTCTTTTTTTTTCCTCTTCCCCTTCTTTAATCGCTTGTTATCTCTTACATTCATCGAAACATTCAATCTTGCGTTTCATTGTGATCCCGAGGAATACCGAAAGGTACACTTGAGCGCGTCGAATCACACTGGAATGCACAAAATTGAGAATTTCCGATTTCGAATTTTAACCGCATTGCACAGTGGTATCTTTTTGGGACACTAGACGTATAATTACATCATCATCATCATCATCATTTATTCTTCTTTTTTTTCATCATAAATATTCTTCGAAAATAAAATGATACAATACTTGTCTGAGCTCCAAAAATGTTGTTAACTTCTATTAAACTCATCTTGAACAAGATAGCTCGCAGACATCGACATGATCTCAAAGGCTGTGTTCGAAAATAAGTAAGACGCTGAGAAGGCTCGATTTTTTTTTATATTTTTTTTGACGTCAGGACCCGAGCTCTGGCGCGTGATTGTCAGCCACGTCCATACACATAAACGCAATATCCGGTTGCTTTCTTGTCCACGGTATCGTTGCTCGTGACGTCTTCGTGGCAGTGTGATTAAGGCTCGAGATAAGGGCGCGCTGCAAAAAGCCAAGAAACCTGTTCCTCTTCCTGTCGACCATTACGCGGTCCAATGCACGCACCAACGCGAAATGCGCGCACCCGACGTTTTGTATCCGCTAACGAATGCTGAGAAATAAATGCAATCTAGGTGGAATTTATATCGGGGTACCGGAAACGACAGTCAATTTCCGGGACACATTTTTTAAGTCATCAAAAATACTTAATTAATTCAGATTATTTTCCAGTGAATAGGTTTTTTCGAGGAATTTGCACATGTCGTTGCTGCGAAACATCTGCAACAAAATTAAAAAATAAAATTTAACAAATAAATCGCACGTGAAATAATTAATATTTTACAGGAGAATATGTTAGTATATACAATTTAGTCAATTTTTAAATGACATTGGATATTATTTCAACCAAATTCAATTCACCTTAACTTTTTGTAATTGATTTTCAATTTCCTAACACTCAATATATTACCGACATAATTCGTTACAGTCAGCAGTAATTTATCCTCGATTTTACCATCGATAAACAATGCGCGCATTCATGAATCCAATTTTCGGTTGTGAGTGGCACAGTTCTTTGTACCTGCAGAACTTGGGCTACACATTTCATAACCTTTTCATCATTATAATAATCTTCTTTCTACTATTTTTCTTCTTCGTTTCTTCGTTTTTTTATTATTATCTCTGAGTCATTAATCTTTGTAACTTACAAGTTCCGACAGTGCGTCTTATATGTGAATAAAAAAAACGAGTTACAAGATACTTTTCTTTTCCTTCACGTCATTATCAACCACACTTTGTCCTGTGCATTCTCATCTCTCCGCTTTGTCATCAGTCATTCCACATATTATCCCTTGGCCCTTCTTTTTCATCTTTTTTGCCTATCATTTAAAAACACCTCTAGTCTAAAGATCGACTTTTCAACCTTATCAAATGCATCAAATTTTTTATAAAAGACCAGTCAGTCCGCTGTCAAATCATATTAACAAAGTTCCAGGAACAATATAACGTGTTTCCGGTTCAAAACAAAATGAGGAATTCGCTGTCGTTAAAATGATTGCTACCTGTTTCATTTATCTTCAACTAAAAATTTGCCTAATCTTAAGAACCTAATATGTATAATTTTGAACCAGTTTTCTACGAAAAGTAATTTCATCATAGTTAAAATATATAATTCAAGAAATGATTATTATCTATTAATAAAGCCACTTGAATATGATATCAAGTTGATACTAAATATTAATTCATAAGGAAGCACTTTAATTTTCAATTCTTATTCAATCAATTATTTATTATACATTCTAACTAATTCAAATCTTGGGCATATAAATTTTAAAACACATCTTACCTTTTAGATGACATGCTAGTGCAAATTTATTTATAGTTACAAATCCTGCAGCCATAAATTAACATATTCTTCTGCAACAAATAATTATTCAGACATAATTTAATTTAATCCCCCCGCCCCCTCTCACAGAAGATTCCCCACAAACAAATCTTCAAAACTAAGATTTACTTTTTCTATAAAAAGTTTACAACCAACTTCTCAGTAGTGCTTATAAATTATATTTTGAGGTTTCTTAAGAGCTTTTTATAGGCAACATTTGTTTTACAAAATAGCTGAAGAAATCGAGCAATAAATTGGCCAACAATAAAGCGTAATTTTTCGCAAGATCTTGTGCTGATAGATTGACACAAAAAAAAGAGAGAAAAAATAGAAGTAGAAGAAAGAACTGTATATCATGGCAGACAAGTAATGATCTCGAATCGGGGGCCCGTATAATCAGTCGCGATGACCGATGCTCGGCCGTTACGACGATGGTAATGAACCAGTAGCCTCAGATACAAACAAGAAGAAGAGCGGAATGTCGACTTAATCGGACAGACAGAGCCGAGAGGCGATGATTTAAGCCAGCAGCGGTTGCTATCAACGCAACTTTAATCGTCGCATGGGAATCATTTTGTTATGTGTGTGCGTCAAAGACGATAACGATGACGAGGGCAAAATTTTTAACCATTTTGCCTCTCGACATTCCCGAGGCATGTAATAACGGGATAACACGTAAACACTGTCTCGCATGCAGGAAGTCTCGTTGCTGCATATAATTGCAACTTATAGAGTGCTACACATTGTAACACGACTGCTGCTGATGCTTCTTCTCTGCTAAGCAAAACTAACTATAAACTCTGCAGATCAATCACGTGAAGAGGAAGTTCAATATTGTAAGGAAATGATGCTGCATCCGTATATTTTTTAATTGGCATTTTGATTTGCTGGCCAATTCAGAGTACGATTAGATTATGATGTAAAATTACCCCCCAAAAAAGCTTTACGATTCAGTGTAAATTTTTGGAAATGTCATTTTATTAAATTGCTGTTTGCTATTTTGAATTAATTGGCTGTATATTGTTTCATTATGTTAATTAGCAAAACATGAAATGGCTTTTCAGCAAATGGATGTTATTTTTGATGTTGTATGTGAATTAAATTTATCTAAAAAGGGATATTGAATTCATCTAAAACCGTACAAATCAATTCCTTATATTTGCTCTGATTCTGAGAATTACATTTATTCTATTTATAAATGTAATAATCTGTTTAAAGAGTATTAAAATATGTATTATTATATTATTATCCAATAATTATATTTACAGAAGATAATAAAGAAAAAAGTATTTTCATTTGTTGAAAAAAACGAGCTATTAGACAACACTTTTAGAATATAATTTCTTTTCACGAACCTCCCAAGTGCGAACTACTCGTTAACACATGGTAACGAATAATTACGTACAATCAGAAACAATTTCTCATGCACGTAACTGATTATTCTGTAACATTAATAAATACATTACACATCGTAGCGAGAGACACATAATTACGAATGATAAAATGTTGGTACAAAAAAAACAGATACAACTTGTATTAGTCAACTTTTGAAAAAGCAACAACCAAAAAACAACTCTTACAACAAAAAATTTTTACAATTTATCGAGTTAAAAAAGATATCATATTTTTAAAAATATACCCACTTTTCGATAAATTGTCTTGAAAAAAACTTAATATAAATTTTGCTTTATAACACAAAGTATAAAATGTTTATTGTAAGAAAAAAACGCGCTTTCTTTTGTGGCAAAAAAGATATGCGACAGTAGAAGCCTGTACTGATTTGAAGCTTGTATATTTAAAGGCTTGAGAAAGAAATTCGAGCGAAGAACTTTGCTAAAAATGCGACGTAAAGGAAGCAACGGCACGTCGCCCGAGGGTGTTCTTGCAGGATCTCGCAGCAGCCTCCTTTTAAAATTAACTGGATGTACGCTCAGAACTTCTTCAGCGTGCATAATCCTTAGCTCCGAGCTGCGAATCGCTTCAAATTGGAACTCAGCTCTCTTCCGCTTCCTCTTCGGTATTACGCAACTTCAATCGCAGAAATGCTCGCAAAATCAAAACATTTAATCGTCTGACGCAGGGGTCTTAATTTCGTCGCTATTTATGGCGACGTTCACTTTATAATTCGCACATCAAAATTTGCTCCCGAGCGTCGAAAAAATATTTCACTCGCTGAAAGGTCGTAATTCAAAAACACCTTTTTGTTTATTGGCAGATATTAATTTTTCATCGCAAATAATATTCATTTTCTTCTTGTCTTTACATCAATCGGAAAAAAACAAAACAGAGTTTTGGTTAATAATTATTAGTGTAAATATGCAAACAAAATGTTTAAAACCGTAAATTCCAGTGGGAAATAATAAAATAAATGGCAAGGCGAATACAATATGAAAAAAATGTTTTCAACGACCCAAGAGTTAATGGATGGTCAAGGGCGGACGACTATTTGAGGATCACGGAATCATAAAACGTCATTAGTGGTCGAGCTAAGGCCAGAAGAGTTGTCTTCCTTCCTTATTCTCTGATTTCTCCGAATCATCCATTCGCAGAGAGAAAAAAAAGGAATTTAAAAGACCGCAGAACGACCAGCCGTCTAGATCATAGCCCACACACTCTTGAATATGTGTCTAGAATTCCACACGCTATTCTCTGCGCCATAAAAAAATAAGAAACTTACTCTTTTTTTATCTCATAATAAGATTTCGTGATAAAACTCCTTGCGAATTTTAAATAATTTTATTTACATTTCGGAAAACTTAATGTAAAAAATGCTCGGTATTTTGATTTAAATTTCTTGTGTATACAAAAATTAATTGTGAACAAACTTTCTACATTTCACTATGAAGTTATATTTGGTAAACAAAAACATGGGTTTTTGGTATGTAATGATAATTTTTATTGTACATCATTTACAAAATAATGTCGGTTTGGAAACAATTTTGTTCGATAATAAATCAATGTTTTTGGTCGAACCTGTCCTCGTGAGTTTGATTAAAATCTTTCACTTCGGGAACCCCACAGCGATCAAGCCACGTGAGCAGAGTGTGACAACACATCGAAGGGAGCCATTTTCAAAAGTCGAGGGACCTCAATTTTTTTCTGACGGCTCTGGTCTATCATGTTTCAAACTATTTTATAACAAACGCAGGTGTCAAAGGTCTTTCTATTCTTTTTTTTATTTTACCCCATATATTCATGAACAAAATTACTTTTTGATTCAAAAAACTAGTTAGTATATTAGGATTCTCTTAATTTTAACCAAAATTTGTTTCTTTCTCAAATTCAGAGACAATTGAAGTATAAATTTTAATAAATCAATCGGTTTGACAACATTTCCGGCTTGTTTGAACGTAAAATATGAAATAACCGCGGAAAATAATGAATTTAAGGTGCACGATTTTAGTTAATGTTACATAAAAAAAGAGTTTTACGTAATAGATTCAGATCTTTTCGAGTTGATCCTCCAGAATCATTATATTCCCTGCAAATTGATCACGTAACAAGTGGTATTTGCATGAAAATTATTCGATTGATTTATTTTGTATTGGATACAATAAATAATGACATAAGTATTATGCACAAATTCGTTATAAAAGTAAAAAAACGTACAACATTTTATCTCGATTCAACTTTTAATTGGAAGCACAACAAACTTTACATTAACTTGAATGCACATTTGTTTAATTTTGTTCTAAAGAAAAACATTTGATATAACAAATACAAACTGCACCCATACATAAAAACTTAATCAGAATATGAATAGGCATCCAATATTTACTTTGAAGGTTTTATAATTTGATACATTAAATAGAGCTTAATGCCAGAATGACAATTCACGTAATGTGTGAACGTAATTCTACTACCCCTGTTTTGTCAAGAAAATAATAGCAAGATAACCCTTATGGGAAATGACGTATATTCCCACACAAAATGAATGCTCTTTTCAGGGTGTGTACGTTGACAACTTTAAAGATTAGATGTCAACGAGGAAAAAGGATCTAAATAGATAAGAAAAGTCTAATTGCTTATCGTATTAAAGTGCCCCCCTCATTCTCTGGTTAACAAAAAATTAGACGGGGCTAAATAACGGTTACACAGAAACCGGTACATAAAGAAAAACTGGAAAGCCATAAAAATGATGAAAGAATTGGCATATTTTTGAAACAATCGGCAAAAATCAAGATCACATTCTCTCGTAACAGAATATATATATGAACTGTAACGGTCACCCGGTGAAATCCGGTTTAATTTTGGATAAACTGCCGTTTCTATTGTGATTGCTTTGCGAAAACGAGACTGCACTTGAGCAGTGTGGAGTCGTGCACACGTGTGCGCTTGGCGAAAAGAAAAGATCCGTCTAGCAGATCGATGCACGTGGTGAATCCTTGAATGAAGTCGATTAGCATAATGCGTTTGCATGGAAATGACGGCAGATAGGGTCCGCGCGCAACTTCCTCGGCCTCGTTCGGGGGATCACCCTTTTCCTCGACCAGCATCCGAACGCGTGGCCTACATTAAATGGTCTCTACATTTTTTAGGGTCCAACGAGAAGAGTGTTGTATACAGCGAATTGCATTTATTCCCGCTAAATCATGCCTCGTATCCACAAAATGGCCATTGCCAATTGATTAATGACGCTCGATAAACCGACAGTGAAAATCAACGAGCCAGCAAGCCACGATGACAAACCCCATGACAGCTAATGAGAGAATTGCCGCAATAGTTTTCGAGATAAATCTCGAGGCGTACTTCGCTTTCGAGCTATGTAATCGACGATTATTTGTGTCACAAGGTGACGAATTTGGCAAATAAATTGGATATCTGCTTAAAGCTTATGGTGATTTGCACATTTATGTCGATCGGCATGTAAAATTTCGTTGTATGAGAAATCCCAAAATACTGGTACCTGTAATTTGTTGCGTTATATTAAATATAATGAAATCTACTTAAAATGATCAAGAGAAATAACTGAATTAATAATTTGGATTTCTTTCCTTATTTAGAAATGACTAGGAAAAGTTGATAACATTTATGATAGGATTATAATCTGTTCGTGAAACCCAAAATGACTGTTCTTTTATTTTTAACATATTTACTAATTAATAAGAATGAATAAACAAAAAAAGTTTAATCTCTTACGTCTGCTCGGCACAAGTCGAATCGTAATATTATATTTTGACAGGTTGAAAGCGTGTTTACAGCTTCGTTGGCGAAATATAATGGAAATCCAAAAACTGGCCAAGACTGTGCTGAATGACTATTAACATTGGACACAAAATGAAACGCGATCTAGAGCATTATTTCAGCGCCATCAAAGGGGACTTCTCGAATTTCATAGACGCAACGCCGAAAGCATTCGTTTTTTTATTCGTCACATTCCTTCTTTTTTAATACATGAATCATATGTGATGTATACGTGTGCATAACACGTGTACCCAGCAGCTTTAGGGCCCGATCCCTTTTCGGGTCCGAAGGAGACGTAGGAGCAGATATATCCTCTCCCAAAGGTGAAAAGAAACCTGTAACGGTCGTAGGAGTTTCGTGGGAACATTCGGCGCTTAGGATCCAGACTTATTGTCCAACTAGCCGACCCTTCTTACGAGCGCAGTGTTCAACCCCTCTTGTCGCTGACAGTATACGCACATTGCTCATCTGAAATTTCGCCTGAAACTGGTATACCGGCATTTACCGATAAAACTTCGCGAAATGTTGGAAGAACAATCGTAAAGGATTATTTCGCTGTCGCTGATATCCTCTGCTCTTTTGTTGTGCGTGTGTTTGGATAACGAAATTATGCGACTCACGTAGGGCGATCTCGGATAACCAAATTTTCGTTCACCCAACTAAATTGCCTCGTTATTGTGCGATCGAATGAATCCCGAGATTGGGGGGTGATTGATGAAGTCCTGTCGCTTGTAAAGATCTATGGAATATCGTACAAGATTAATTAATTATCTAAGTTTCTGTGAAAAAAAGTTGATCTTTTTTGTTTTCTCAAGAATATGATAATAAATTTATCAATAATAATTTGCACAAAATGCTGCTACAGTTTCTTTATATGAAAATCTTATACAAAAATGCAAAAACAAGCAGAACGATTGTAACAAAGCAGAATTCACGTGCAAACCATCCATCTGCTGCAATCAGCACGATACATAATTCGGGAGTTCCTTTTCAACGATGTCGAAATCATCGACTGGCTACTTTGTATGTAGAGCTTCTTGCAACTTCCTCTGTATTTTTAACAGCGTGCATCCACATAAAGCAGAACGCGCATGCGATCGAAGCGACAAAGTTGTTATGTGTCGATTAGTGTAGGTGAAAAAAACGAGACTTTTTTGCGAGGCATGCGTGTTTTGGATATGTACAGTCGAACACGCTCGACTTTTTTACTCGCGCACTTTTGTATTTTCATTTTTTCTTCATCCCTTTTCAATCATTATTTGCCACGTTCAAAGAGACCGATTGCTGCGCAACTAAATTATTATAATTCTTTGGCATGAAACTTAATAAAAGGTTTTCTGGACACACAAAAAGTTGCAACAATAATCAGGAACAAATATGTCTGTTGAAACGTCGAATGCATTAGTCATACATAAACTTTTTATATACTTTTTGTTTGAGTAAGCCATTTTTTATCAACTTTTTTACTTTACTTTTTTTGTCATAATATTAAAACAAGTTCATAAAACAACTATTAGATATGATTGATGGAATAAGCACAAATTAGCATCCAAGTGTTATTATCATACAAATATGATTCTCCAACAGACATAACGACTTTATTAAAGGCACAATTTATGAATATTTAATGGCTAGTTTTAGATTACTTGAAATTTTCGAGAAATTATTATAATGGAAAGATAAAATTGAATAATCGTCTCACATTCGAAAAAGAGGGATCTCGAGTTTCCCTTCAAGACATAAACACCTGCTCACTTAATATTCATAACAAAAATTAATACAAAATACTTTCAATACAGGTAGAATGGAAGATTATTTTTACCAAATTATATATAGTAAGTTAAAGAAACTCTTTGACAAAAAAATGACATCAACCTGCTCCGTTAATTAGTCAATTTTTTCAATTGCAAACCGTTATTTTCAGAACTGTCTCGTATTTGCGAATTGAACAAGCAAAACAAAGATGACATTTCAATAGAACACGCTTACCCGGTAATCCGATGAATTAGAAATTCACGCGGCAGATGAAACTGCGATAAAGAAGAGGCATTACTTGGATAATCGCATCTCCGTGATTAGTTAGCATCCATTACCGTTATTAATAGTATTGGCATAGCCGCGCGCTGCGATTACATTGTTAAACGAAAGATCGATTAGTTTCTATAAATGTTGAGAGAGCGATTCCGCAATTATTCCCTATTACTGCGTGTCTCCTTAATCCGACACTAAATTATGAGGCTACATCATCATAGCCGCAGTTAAGCCCTGATATGAGCGTCACAGTAAATTACACGAATTATCTCTATGTACGTATCCTCTCAGATGGTTCATCTCAAGTGCACACGCAGGATATGCTTCCGATGTTCTTGTGCTACACATTCGTATCGATTACTCGAATTATTGCTGTGTGTTATTCCAATAAAATTACAGGCCTCGAAAGAAATTGCAGGCTGATGCCTTCAAATTGCTTTCCTCGCAGTTTATATCGATTTAAAATCACGACGTGAGATAACCACGCGGAAAAATGTCTGATTGTTGTTAATTATTCATCGCAGGTCAAAGATCAAAAGCTCGATGATATTATAATTTTAAATGTTAAATTTTTCAACAATTTTCTATGAGTACCTCCTTAAGGTAGTTATTGCATCTACTCGAGCCAATCTTAGTCGCTAGATTTCTGTAAAAAATTAATCGCAAAACATGTATGAATGTACAAAAAATTAGATTAGGTATAATATTTAAAAAGAATAAATTGTGTGCAAAAAATATAGTAGAGTAGGGTGAAAACAACAATTTTTACTTTTCATACTGTAGACATAACAATTTACGGAATATATTCAAATACATAAGTGTTTCATAAAGTTTGCATTTTTAGCAACAAATTTATAGTTTAAAATATTAAAATTAGTAGTGAAATTATAAAAGTATAGGTAATATACGAAGAGTAATCAAGATCAAAATCGATTCAATTTGATTTTGATTCAAAATTAAAGTTTGAAAATATTACTTATTACATTATATGGCACATGTGCACTCTACACGCTTAAAAATTCTACATAATAAATTCTTCGTTTAATTTAACACTACAATCACCGAGGCGTCATTTTTGTCGCTTTTTAATTGTCAAATATTTTTTACTCGTTCAATGTTTAAAATAGGATTATAAAAGTTTGTGATATTTAATGACTCATACAGAACATTAACTCTGAAAATTTTCATCGATTTATTTACAGTAGAATTGATTTTATAACGACATTTACATAGAACTGCCAAAACGTCATTTTTGTCCGCAATGATAAATAATTTATTATAATAATGATAATTATTCTATCAACAAAAATCGCTTCAATTCCGACGCGGAAAATCAATGAATAAACTATTCAGTTCCAATGCGTTTCCAAGTCGAAAATCAATCAGATTTTGATATCGGAAAATTAATTTGTTTACATGTCGTTTTTCCATTGATTAAACTTGCCTTTAACGTATTCAAATCGAGTCGAATTCGGATCAGAAATATGTCGGAATTAAATCGGAACTGAATTGGAAACTAATCATTTTGGTATAGTAAAAACAAAATTCAAAGAAGTTGTATTTGTATAGCTTTATTTTTAAATATCTACACATGTAAAATTCAAAAAATATAAAAATACAACTTTTCCAATTCAGTTCCGATCCGATTCCGACTCGATTTGAATACGTTAAAGCTAAAGACAAGTTTAATCAATGGAAAAACGACATGTAAACAATTTAATTTTCCGATACCAAAATCTGATTAATTTTCGACTTGAAAACAAATTAAAATAACATGAATTTATCCTAATTCAGTTTTCGAATAGACATAGGAGATATTATGCATCTGATATGTTATACTTTTTCAAACATTTTATCAATCTTCAACATCAATTTCATCAATTCAAACTGATGCTGAGTTCATTATTCATTAACAAATTTTCAATCAAGTAATTGGTAAATAGTGAATAAAACCCGAAATGTATTAATTATTGATAAATACGATGATGATAAAAGTAAGAGGTCATTTCACATATTTATTTTTATTTACAATAATGTAAAAACAGTAAACCGACAAGAATGATGATTTGGGATACGCTTATTTGGTATTTTCATTAACCTACTTAGAATTGATTGTTGTTGAAAAAAATAGTATGGCGACTCACACGCACACATAGGTATACATATATACACATTTAATGATTTTTTCGTTTTCATATTGAACATGTTTTCTATCTTCTGACGATATTTGAACGACACATGATCCTTTTCTTGGATATTTTCTCCATATTCTTGATAAGTGGCTGTGCCCTAAGCAAATGACGTCAGAACCCTATGAATTTCCTCTTTGTTCTTCACATAAAGAAACAGTATGACTAAGTCACTTAGCAACACACACAATCAGTTTCATTCAAACATTTTTATCGAGTTCACATCTATGATTTATTCACTTCGACATTTCTTGCACATTGCCTCCAAAATATTGCTCAATAAATGTATGTTTTTACTATGTTAATCGAAATGAGTTTCTTTCTGGACATTTACAATCGTACCTCCTCTTATAATTACAATCATATTTTCATATCTAAAGAAATTATAATGACATATAAATACAATATCTGTTAAGCTAAATCATTGCAGTACTTTCATGTTTCTATTTACCTAATCTTCGTCGAGAAACATTGAAACTTCCACTGGTATTCGCAACTGAATAAAATGATCACCTGTTTTTATATTTATCTTTCTTAAACTATCATTAAGGTGTATGATCTCTGCAGAGTCCCGGAAAAAATGAATAAATTTATTTTGAAAAAAAACTACTTTTGTATTTTTGACCTTTTTCACAGTATAACACCAAGAATAAAAAAGTTTACAATTTTGAATGTTATAAAGCTATTTGTGTATATTTTAAAATAAGACGATGAAAAATAATAGATAATCTTAGTGAATAAAAGAAATTGAAATTCTTTTTATTGTATTACAGAAGTGTAACTACTATTATTAATATATTTAAGTTAGGCGTTATTATTATTACAATGTAATTGTTAAACAAAATTGGCTTTCTGATTTGACACTAATAAAGTGTAATAGTTAAAGAAGTTATGAAAAAATATTGGCAAAAAGAAGGGCTTTACATTTTGCAATAAATTTTTTTAAATTAAAAGTTACGCAAAAGTTACGTTTTACCTAATGAAATGTCTATTCTATAGGGCTAATAATTCTGTATTTATAAAAGTCAAAACTTTTTCACCGTATAGTTTTTCACTCCACTCTACTCTATACTACTTTTTTTTAACTCATCGCGTTTAATGGGATATTCAAACGTAAATATTTTGCAAAAATGATCGTTACCATTTTCATTTTAAAGCTTATGAAATATTCTGCCGAGTCATATAAACAAATTATTTTTCCATCCAATCGTCTGTCTCGTGCAATATAACTACCGTCACCTGGGGTTACATTGTGCAGGATTTCCATGTTTTTCAACTTTACATTGAAAATAAGTTATAAAATAATAATAAATTATAATTATTTTTATGATAAAATAATACGCAATCCTAGAAGAGCAAATTCCCGGATCGTAGACAAAAGTTCACGGAGAAAAAAGATACTTAAAAACGGTACCTTTCCCGTAAAAAGAAACGATTATGTCGAAAACGGAAAATTTACGTGTAGTATCGTAAAAATTACGTGATTTTCACTCATAAATTTTCACTTGGTAATTTTTACGATACAGGCAAATTTTCCGTTTTTGACATAATCGTTCCTTTTTACGGGAAAGGTACCGTAATTTTTAAGTATCTTTTTTCTCCGTATTTGCATCCACATAATATATAAAAACAACCATAGTTTGTGGTGCACAAAGAAAACCCCCGGATGGGGTTACTTTATGCATATGTTATTTGAATGGAAAAATGGTATCCAAAATATGAGGGGTAACTTTATGTATAACATTTATAGCTATAAGTTTAACATTCAAGCTTAAAATAATTGTCTGAGCTTTCCAAATATATTAATTGCAATTATACAATATATTTATCACCAAAAAGTGTATTACAAATAAATATGTAGGTAAATTTATGAGTTGCACAAAATAACCCCAGCTGTCAGTATCTTAAATTTGAGATTGTTAAGGTATCTATTTAAGAATTGCAACAGTTGTTCTCAAAGATTATTTCTGGATTTACACACTCCTGTGGACACAAGTGGACATCAATTTTTTGTCGTCTTCATATGTATACCTGGTCGTGTGTCAATGCTTCCTTCAAAGAAAGGAAGAAAAATGAAGCCAAGATGGGTATACGCAATAAAACATAATATCCGAGGACTTGACTAGCTGGAAGCGGGAAAGAAACGTGTTTTGTCGAGGGTGACTGGGAAGGTTATTGTGCCAGATTCTTGCGTAAGGGAAGGTTCCCACAGGATCAAGGAACCTGCCGAAGATGTTCGACTTGCGCGGTGGGTCTCCGCAAACAAATGCGGCCGTCATTGTGTGCCGTCTTCCGTCTTTTTTCTTCCGTGTTTCCCAATTTTTAGCCCCGAGGGTCCTCGTGACCGCGGCGCCACATATAACCTACACTCACAAAGTTGAGTTGTATACTACATCTACATGGTTATACATTTGTGTGTCAAACGAGACCCGATACTTTGTCGCGAGCTCCGACATTTATGACACAGTGAACGGGGCTCCTTTTTTATTTCAAAGGAGGCTTCATTGTAGAGACATTCGTATTTTGGGCAAGCTGTTTTTTAAGAACTGGAACTTTGTCAAAAGATATTGCTGTTTCATTCAATCGAAAATATTTGATAGTTTTTTTGTCGATCAATTTTTATTGTGCTGTATGTGCTGCGAGATTATACCAACCTTTTGTGGCTCTCATATTGAAAAAATAAAATTAAATCGAATTATCAGGCCATGTAATTTAACACGGGTAGAAAATAATGAAACACTTGTGTATTGTATGACGAAAGGGGTGGTATTGCTGATGAAGTTATGCAATTTTTCCAATGGAAAGGATCTTCTCCAAAGCATTTTCAAAATTCAAAACATCACATTTATATGAACAATTTAATATTTTTGAAATGACATTTTTGGTGAACAAAATTATCGTGCAATTATTATACAAGGAAAGATATATTTTATGGCTGGTCAGCCACATCGAGTCACGAAAAAAATGTCACACGCAATGTCGCATGTGTCTCACATGTATATATGTAAAGTGTAATACATTATTTCCGTTTCTCAGTGATATTACCTTAAAATCGCTCCTTTGATATTAGATACAAAATTTATGAGCTGAATTCAAAGAAAGATCCCAGTCGAGGATTAAAAATCACATTAAACTTATATGTTATTTCTTGCGGTACCATTATAATATAATTATTTTAGTGTAAGATTAGGTAACATTATAAAATATTAGTTTAAAGTAAGGTTGAACGCCGCATTTAGATCGCAACGATACTACAATAATATTATTTCCTAATGACCACAATAAATAATTCCAGTGTGAATTTACGGAACCTGAACTTTCAGCCGAGTCGAATTGTGCACTCAAAAATAGTCATTTTAAAATCGACATGTGATTTACAAGTATCTTTCACAATTACATTCTAATGTGAATTTTGGCTTGTCATTTTTCCAGAGCACTCATAAATTGTCATCAAACGACGTTGATTACCTTTATACGTACAGCTGTTTATTTATGCTTTATTGAATTTTTTACACAGCAACTGAACTCCTGTGAAAAGTACGTCACTTCGCATGATTACGATTTATATTTTATTTGCGTTCAAGCTCTTGATTCAACATTTTATGAAGATCGTAAAGTGTTATTCGGGCACCTTTCACGGGTTTAAATTGCTGTTATATCAGCCGACGATTGGACAACCATCAGTAATAATAGTTTCTGATGATCTCTCTAAATTCATACTTCAATTGTTCTGTAGAATCCATTTTCTATTGCATTTAACAATGTGCCATTCTTATTAAAAAATTTAAAAAGCTTTAAAAAACTTCAATCTTTAGGTTGCAAAAAAAATCATGTTTGTTTCAGCTTTACTCTAAGAAAGATCCTCTAAAGTTTAGCGGATTCCACTGAAGAATAGAGGATTTTCCATTGAATATATTGCCAAGAGGAATTCCTCTAAACGTTAGCGGAAAATCATGTAACTACTCAAAATAAGTTTTCTTCTAAAGATTAGAGGATTTTCCACTAATGTTAAGATGAAATCCTCTAGTCTTTAGAAATAAGGTCTTCTAAAGTTTAAATGATAATCATTTATTAGAATTTTGGAAACAACATGTTATTAGAAATGGATTTTAAATTTATTTCGAGTTATTACTTTGAACTTTTGATTTATGTATTAATAATAGAATAAAAAAATATAGATTTCTAAATTACATTGTATTTTGCTTATTATATTTTCAATGAAATAAAGTATGTTAAAATTATTATTAATAAAAATTTTAGTTTTGTGAAATAATTTTTATAGGCTAGTTTTTGATTAGAAACAAACCAGCAAATAATCAAAGGGTTATTGATAGCATTTAAATAAAATGTTGATACTGAAAAATTAAATTAATTCATGAATCTTAATTACTTTGAAGGATAAAGACTGAACATTTATTTTGGCTTATTATATAAAATTATTGTTATTTTTTATAGAATAACATTAAAATAAATTTTAAACATTTAATAAGTTTCTGAATAAAATACACAGATTACAAAAATTATGTTATACCTATCGCTGGCATTTCACTTCAATTTTGTGGATTATTAAATTGAAGATTTTAGTTTTTATGGTTTACACACTCCCAGTTATCATAGTTTTACACTTTATAAGTATTTAAAAGTTTAAAAGATTTATAGTTTGAAAATATTTCACAATCCCAAGTCCGAATTATTACGTTTTTGACATATCTCTTCAGGTTATGCAGAAACATTTTCTTGTTTAATTTATAAGCACAAAGTTAAAGTGCAATTAAAAAATTATTAAATATTACTTTTAATTTTAACAAATACAATAAGCACAATTTAAATGATGCGCATTTAATATGTAAGCTAAAAAAAGTATCAAAATCTGTCGCTGAGTTTTAATGTC
>JABFPM010000666.1:0-25942 GCA_022817325.1 Idris sp. 1 HC-2018 | reverse complement strand
ATCCATATAGGTATCACGTGCACATCACAAATGTGTACGTGTAATACGCGGCCTGTTCGCCCACACATCTCCCACGTAATTTACATCTCTTTTTCGCATCCGATCTCTTTCTATCCTGCAAGCAGTGCTGTACAAATATTTGTCCAAAAATCTTTTTTGGCCCGTCAATTCATCAAATTGTTAATGACAAATTCGGATTAACGCAAAACTTTTTTGTGTATTTCAATTAGTTACAAATTTTTTATCCATTGTCTGAATATTTAAATAGACCTGAGCGATATCATGTTCGTTTGGTTTTGTTTATTAAAGAGTTATTATACATTGTAATTTATGGTAATAGGTTTTCTGCTTTTTGCTCTCGTGACAGTCAAGTGTTTCACATGTTGTCCAGTAGTTATAATTTTTTTTTTGCTACTTGAAGCTTCATGTGCTCTATGTCGTATACAAAATAATGGAGACGCCGTTGGTGACAGAAAAAACCTATGACTGCAACATTGTAGTACAAATTTGTTCATTATTGCAATTATACAAACTATAAAGATAACGAAATAAGGAATCATTAAAATGTTTCGATATTTTTTGCCAACATCAAATTGCCTTTTCCATTTGACTCAACTTTTAAAAATTTAAAATTACATATCAGAGATTTTTCACATCAATTGTTCAATTGTTCGAAAATGTTTACCAACAAAGTTTTACAAGATGATTCGTTTACAAGTTGAATCGTTCACTGGAAAATGGATTTAAGTATGAAACTTCTCGCAGACGTCTTATCTGTATTATTTTTGTGAACAAGCCACAAATAGGAAATAACTCAGATATGAAAAGCAGATAAGCTATATAAAATCAGATATATTTTTATCTTTTGAGCAAGATAATGCTGCACAGAAACCCATTGGTTCATTGGTTTCTATAAAATGTTTTGAACAGCGATATTCATTCTTTCTTGGATTAACACTTGGACTTGTTTTGCGTAGCAAAAACTAAGTACACATTTTATTTTACTATGAAATATATTTTTAAAAAATATAAAATTTGTATAATCGTAAACCATTTGAAATATATTATATATTATGACTTATATTATTTTACATTTCTAGAGTTTTGAAAAGAGCGAATTTCCGGATAAAAAACATTTCTATCATATTAAGCGTTCAAAATGTATCCAAATAATTTATTAGCGTGCCAGCACTGTTATTACGACACTCGGTCGAGCGAGTTCATTCATTCGATCAGCCGCTGATTAGTGCCTTCATTCATTCAAACCACGATACATTTTGATTGCAAAACAGTATACGTGTGTTATAGTTGTATCGCCTTAGAAATGTACGATTCCGTAACAGAGAGAAAGTATGAACCAACTGTCTCTCTCAGTCGGAGCCCTTGAAGAATTTACATCTTCCTAAATAGCATTTTCGGTATCTTCACTTCCGCTTTTTGATTCTATTTTAATTTCACATGTCTCGACAAGTTTGTCTTGAGATGATTATTATAAAGAAGCTTGCAAATCATAATGTAATTTTAATTTTAGTTTAATACAGAAAAATAGTGCAAGTAAATTGCAAAAACATGTTGACAAAAAAGTGAAGCTCATTAATAAGAAAATTATATCATACGATAACGTCTGAATGGAACAGAACGTACTATCATTTACGATGTTTACGTTAAAATTATAAATACCCGATAGGTCATGGGAAAAGAAATCTGTGGGGAAATTCGATTTGGCGCAAAGAATGGAGCGCAGTGTACGATCAGACGGCGCCAAAGACAATAAATCTTATCAAGTGACACCTCACTCGATATAATCCATTATTCAATGTGCAACAATGGCAACAAGTGTTTTATAGTTGACTTATTTATCCATCCCAAGTTGCTAAAGTTGATTTGTGTGTCACAAGTGCCCGTTTTACTTTTCTTTTCAATTCTTTTCGTACTTTATAGAAACACCAATTTTCCCTATTTGAATTTGAAAAATTTATGAGAATAATTTATCAGTCGAATAGTATCAGAAGTAAAATAATTTATGATAAAGTGGAAATAAAAATTGTCAGTGCTAAATCATTGATGCTTTGAAGAAAGAAAAAAAATGATAAAATTGTCAATTAATTGTGAATAATGAATATTATTGATAGATTAAATATATTGTAACTTTGCGAAAAAGCTTATTACGACTTGTGTAATTTTTGTTTACTATTTTAAGCTGTATTTAAATATATAATTTTGTTATTCATATATTTAAAGGTTACACAAAATTACAATATAAAATAAATTTAAAATTCAAATAAACTTATTGAAGCTATAATGTTCTTCTCAGCGAGACAACTCTGAATGGCCCGATTTTCAAAAGTGTTTTTGCAGAGAACTTTCCAAACGTTAACTTGTGTCCGTGTTAAACATTTCATTAAAGATAAAGTCGCTACCGTTTTAATATATGATGACGCAATAAAACTCTTGATTATAATAAAACATTGTGTGCAGTTGACTTCACAAAACCGGGCCGGATAGAAGAGTTTTGCAATACCCGTATAATCACTGTGCAAATACTATTTAGCAAACAATTTGATCGAGTTAAACAAAGGACGTTTGATTCTAATTTAAGCTATATCTTGATAAAGAAAAAAATCCCTAAGAATTATGCAATATTTTATGTATTATATTTGACTTTTTGCTTTAATTATATTCAACAAGTTTTTTTTGTCTTATCTCACATTTATTTGTTATTTAATGTTTTACTATGTTTAATCATTTCATATTGAACAAAATCGTAGCCACAAAATAACACGAATTCCAGCATTTCTCAGTGAAATTAAAATATATATTTGTTAAGATTCAGTTCGCATATTTTCATTACGGTGTATACGAGAGCGCGCGTATATGCTAATTTCATTAGAACCTTCACATGAAATTATTTTTATTAATTCCTTGTAACCAACTCGGATATAATTGCTCTATAAATTACACAAACTTTTCATTTATTGTTAATTAAGCTTAAAAAGTTAAAATCAGTATATAAATGTGAATAGCTTGCGAGATTATAAATCGCTGCTTAAGGAAAGAATACCGTTTACTTTATCCGCTCGAGTTGATTTCACGGAAGACAATATTGTCAATGATTTACGCATGTGCTTTACTTTTTAATCCACGTAAACTAATTGGCCATTTCATGCTCACGTGAGCCTATCATATTTTCCATCCATCAAATTTAACCTTTGCTTTTGAACAAGTTCAATAAATTAGTCGGGACCTACAAATGTATTCAATGCCTTCCATTTTTTCTTACTATTTGTTTATAATTTTTCATTCACCTTCGATAAAAAAGAGAATTCGCAAACTTATTTACCGTTCGTCGATATATGCAGATTTCTAAGATTTACCATGATGTGATACAAAGATTTTTTGGTATATAAAAAAATCCGGGTTAATGGAGGATAATGGTAATTGATTTTTGAGTGGAATTCAAAAAAGAAAGAGACACTAAAGAGATATCTTACCATTTATGTAGACCTCAGCGTTAACCAAAGTTTCTTCATCATCGGTATCCGGACTGAGTGACACCGGTGTAAAAACCATTGAATCCCTTGACCTCATTTCGATTGTTTCGAATCACTTACGGTGTTATAATATCGTATTATTAATATAACATACTTCTTGACCATTCACTTTATCGTCCCTGAAATAATAATAATCAGACCGATCAATTAAGAAATTTACTCCAAATAAAATTAACATCAAAAGTTTATTTATATACAAAAATGAATTTATGAGTTTCAATTAGTTATTATTTATCAATTGGGAAGGAGAAAAAAAATGACATAACTTTATCAGTAGCAAGAAAGCAAAATATTACCCTTTTAGCAATGCGATAAATATATTTTTCTTTTTACAAGACATCCCATTAGATTATATGTACTGCATCCCGTCGCGACTAACTTTCTTTTGTGGCAATAAAATCGTAACGATTAATCTGTTTCCCATTTGTGATTTAGTATGTCTGCGAGATTTCACTGTTAAAATTCTAGTGCGAAGTTACGCGCAGGATAAGTGCCCTTGGCTGATATCCAACCCGCTTTATAATCATTTGTCGGTTCTTCTTTGAGTGTCGAGGTTCCCATTCGACATTGGCCCTTGAATTTTGGTCAGCTCGGGCTTTAAAAAATAGCTGCGGTCAAGTAATAATACGCCTCGAAAATCCATTATCTCCGAGCAACATTCTTGTCCAAGGAATAGCAGTTTAAACTGACATTATAATAATTGCAAAGTACTTGTATTCAATTTCAAAAATAAACTTATTTGCACATTGATCAAAGAAAAGGGGATAATGGATCCACCGGATGGTTGTTTAAGTCAATAAAATTATGTTTGTTTAAACGTGTTTTTTTACTTTCTTAAATGTTAACAGTGTTTTTAACAACTGAAAAGAAGATCAAAACTTTTGTTTCATATTTCGAAAACAAAAAAGCAGGTTCTTGAACAATCGGTCAGTCGTAAGCACGTCTTTGCGGGGGGTCTGGAGACACGCATTAGTCTGGCACGCTTGAGATGGGGCATTGCACTCCTCTGAGCTTAGTCGAACTCAGTGTGAAGTTGAAACACGAAAAAAGTGACTGAGGAAAAAAAGCTGCGAAGCTAATGAAAATACACACTTTTCACTGAAAAATAAAATGAAAACAATTTTTATTTTAGAAATCAGTAATAGAACAAAATTTTAATGATGAAAAACATGGGAAAAAATAGAAACAGCTGGCAGCTGTTTTTTGGTACTTTCGTTTATTTGTTTCTATTTTATTATGTTTGTTAGTTTGTTTTTGCTCTTCAATTATCACCTTGAAAAGAGCAAGACCTATAAAAATCAGTAATGATGACATAGGACCTGTCAAAGTGGTCGTAAAGATAATTTTAAGACCCGTTCTCGTCACGTCTTTAACATATTATTTCTAAAAACATCTTGTACAATATTTGTGCTTGAAACAATCGTGCCATCAAATATCCCATATAAAGTCATATACGGTTTTGACTTTATAGATTTAATTTATTCAATTAAATTTTAACAGAAAAAATACAACAAAAAACTGACCATTTCAGCACAAAATTTCTAAAGTACATTTCTTTTTATTTGTTTTATTTGTTTCATTGCCAAAACTTATCGATTACTCACAGTGTCAAATTTAAAAAAGCTCACAAGAAATGGAAAAAGAAACTGAAACAGCAGAACTCTTGTCTTCGCACTTTTTCCTGCGCATACATATTTACATAGATTCGAGTCGTCGCGAAAATGCGCCCGTAGAACAGGCGAATGCATCTATTCTGAGCGGTGTGTCGTCTCTCGGCGAGACGGTAGACGTTGTTCTCCGAACCGAAGGACTCTACAAGAAATAAAGAACTGAAGCAATGTCTATATAGTCCAGAATCAGATACGCATTTTCGAATCACAAGATTTATTGTCTTTATATCTCGCGTCTTTTGCCTTTTCTTGCACATCCGTATATACAAAATTTATGCGTCTTAAAATTCAGTGTCGCTCGACACATATAGTACGACACTTTTTTTCGATATAAAAGACGCAATTACAATTTTATATTACACTTCCTTCAACAAACACGTATTTTTCAATACGGGTTTAAAAATTTACTTCATTAAAAATCCAGCATCGATTTCGGGTCAACAATTTTACCGTTAAAACGCATACTTTGTATGCAAAAAATATACATATGGGGAAAAGCGTAGTTTTTTTCATGCAAAGCACGAAGAAAAAGAAATTCGAAATGGCATAAAAAGTTTCATATTTGTTCTGATCTTCGAAAAAATAGGCTAATTATATTCAACGAGGTATTTTAGAATCTACATTTTTCGAAGCAAAACTTCAAACAGGAGAATAGCAAAAAAGTGGCTGATCAAATTGATTTGATGTGTAGACAAGTTGAAAAAGGCCTTGGTGTCGAGAAAAATGAACCAATCAACGGAACAATTAATCCCAACGCAAAAAATCTCTCTTCAATCTCAATTACGTGACTCATCATTTAGTCGTGTATAGCTGGTCTTCATGGATCTTCAGTCACTGTCCAATTAACTACTTAAGAAGCAGGTCACTGCAACGCGGTTAAACCTATGTGCAGACACTATTGAAATGCATAAGTACTGATTTATCAGCTTTTCCTGGCTATTATACGCCCGCTTATTTTCCATTCTTGTTAGAATGCTTAGCTTGATTAAAGCCAACGGAAGTTGAAAAGAGACGAAAAGAATTTGCCTATTTATAAGCTGCATTCTCTTCCCCATCGCTTGATTTAGCTCGTTAGTCAAATGTCTCGGTCTTTTTTTTTCATTTAAGGGTTCTTTTTTACATCGTTTATTGTCTCATCTGCATTTTTCATTCAATTTATATCATAAAACAATGTAGTCAAGCAGCATTAAATCGTGATGATATGAACACAATTTATTTAAATTTTGTCTAACCTATCTTTCAATTTAAAGTATTTATATAAACTGTCAATTTTTTCTAATGTTTAATGTTAATTAATTTAATACGTGAAACATGTACGTAAATTTATTTCAATAAATAAATCATTATTATTTATAGTTGAATGATATAAATCTCATGTGCTTCTTTTTTTCAAAAGCTCATTTAATATCAAAAAACCATACCGTCAGCACTTAAATTGAACTTGACAAAAAATCTGCGTCGAATGACGATCAAAGAAAGAAATAGAATTAAGTGTCTGCTATGTCTTCAGAATGTCTGAATTCTTCGGACGAAATGCAAGTTGTGTCCTCATAAGGTAAGTATTTGGAAAAAAGCCCCGTTGGATTGACTCGGAAGAGCTCCAACGAAGGACGGCGTGTGCTATATGATGAGAGATCCCGGGTGTAAAAATAGAGAGGTCCAGACCAAGACGCGTGGCACTGAGTATTATGGGGTTGCGGGGGCAGCAGGGATCACGACGCTTCCGAATTGAGAAGGAAAAAAGAAATTTGTGGCCCGGTAGTGACATCGATTGACTCCAAAAAACAAGCTTCCGGCGACGAAATGTCAAATTTTATTACAACACATCTTCAACATGCGGGTGGGTTTTTACGAGCCACTAGTGGGAATTAATGAAGTCGGTGATTTATTACGTTCATTTAATAAGACACGTGCTTAATGCACCGTTACGAGAATTTCTTGCACTTCATGACTTATTTATGTAGCTTCGTTTGAGAATAGGTAAAGATGTTACCTTTCAAGTCATAAAATTATTTGCATTAATATAACATAGTGCTTAAGTTTTTTAAGTGAAAATTAAGTTTTTGATCTCGTTTCAAGAGAAAACGCGAGCTTTGAAAAAAAGTAGCACGTGCTATTTGGCAAAAAATTTCTGGATTAAGTCTGCGGTTGCTACAGACTTTATCCATACTTTCATATGTGTAGAAAGTAAGACAAAAATATATATAGCACATAATTTTTGAACATTTTAAGACGACTTAAATAATTGTTTATATCTAAAACAAAAAATAATTTCAACACTTCATGTAAAGATACAAAGTGGCTTTATTCAATGTTTCTTTTCAGTGAAGAAAATTGATTAAACTTTACATGAAATTTTATCGGTGTGCATTTTATGCAAAGTTTATAAAGGATGTGCAAATGTAGCACAATTTATTCAACTTGTGTGGCTTATTTTTGAAATATTTTTATGGGTTCCCTTGGGTATGTCGCCGTGCAAGTGACATAATAAATTACATGAGATTACGGGAAAGTGAATATATGCGGGATGAAAACACATTGTGCATCGCGCAATTGGACGAGTAGATGAAACGGCAAAGTAAATCTTGACAACTTATTTCCTATATTGCAACGAATCTTACTTTTTGCAGTTTTTTCTTAACACTTAAAATTGGACTTATTTATAAAATTGTATCTTAAGTAAATGATTTAAATTCAAATTTCTGCAATTGCAGGAGTGTGATAGAATAAGCTCTTTAAATCAGAATCAGACAAATTTTACTAAATTATTAGTATAATAAAAAAGTGATAAGTATATTCTCTAACAATTTAGTTAATATGAAACTGATTTATTGTAATTAAGTTAAAAATTTATTTACGAGCGGAAAAAAGCTCAATTTTATTCATTCATAGTAGTAAGAGGTTGATATAAATGCACAAATTGTAAATTTAGAATTGCGAATTTTTAAGATAACTTTGAACGAGCTTATGATTTGCATTTTTACGAACAAATGTATTAACAACTATCTAAAATAGTTAAATTTGTATATTTCTAAATAATTTATATTTTATAAAAGAAAAAAAACAAAAATCAGTAAAAATGTTATGTTAGTATGTATCTAATAATATTTTAAATTAATTTGTGAATAAAAAAGAATTACATACAAAAATTGCATACCCTTAAGTATTTTATGCATAATTTTGTATGTTTGCAACAAATTACGCAAGTTGTAAAAAATTGATAATCAAAGCACTAAGTAAAAAACTGCATTCAAAAAGACATTGTACAAAAGTCAGAAACCTCATTTGATAAACTTTCGTTTAAGAATGTAGATAATCTAATAAAAAAATGTGCAATTAACCTCTGTTTAATATAAATTTAAAATATTAAACTGATTAATTGTATTCAACAGAATTATTTTGTCGGATTTAATTTCAAAGTAACTTAATTTTTAGCAACTCACCATTCAATAAATAATTTCCTTTCCTAATTCACTATAAAACACAGTCAACACAGAAAATGCATTAACAAAATATAAAATTATAAATAACTCGTAAAACGGCATGTAAATTAAATCTAGCCACAACTTAACAACTTAAATAATTTTATAAATAATAAATAAATAATAAAAATAACTATTTAAAAAATGGAAGATTGAAGGAGTTGATGGAGCTTCATGCACGCGGATTGTTCGAGTTCACCGGCGTCGACTCTAATAAGGAGAAGACACTCCGCGACACACTCCAACAGACTAAGACGACTGTAACTTCTGACTCACTACTTCACGAAAGACGATCGAGATCATTTGGAAAGACGAGTGAAATGACGATGCGCTCGTGCTCTTTCTTAATCCCTCAAAACTGAAGGAAGTTTTTTTTTCCCCAAATTTTTTACTCCACTATTTCACAGCTATTTTACTTTGAAGATGAAAAAAAGTTACTGAAATCTGCAGGATATGTTTATATCATATACATTTTTCATAAGGGTTGCAACATTGTTGGTCGTAATGCACCATATTTACATAATCATAATTAACATTTTTAATTTTGTTTAGAAAAAATTCGCATATGTAGTACAATACAAATTACCTTTTAAAAAAATTCTTATAAATGTGGTAATTCTATAACAATATAGAATATAAATTTCGAAAACTACTTTTAAAATTATTATATTTTTTTCAGTGTATTCTATTTTACTATTAGGAAGATTGACATCAAGTAATACACTATACCAGTTACTTTATTTGATTCACTGAATTTCTCAAATATTTCTTTGCATCGTGCTATGGTTTGAAGTGCAGAAAAACTTGTTGCTATAAATTAAAAAAAAGAAGGAAACAAAAACGATTAAATGATGAGACAATGTTAACTTTTCCAAACCATTTCAGTTTTTCCAGTCAAAACTTCTGTCTTTATATATCTTCTTTAAGTGCCAATAGTTCATTCATAAAATATCAAACAAAAATAGCCAAAATAAAAATATCATAAATTTTAATCTTGATAAAAATAAAAGATTGATGAGAGCACAGTTTTAATTTCAAAAATAAGAATAACAAACTAATAAATTTTCGTCTACAAATAATTCTAAAAAATAAATCATATAAAATACATGTAATTAATTAACAATAATTTTTACATTGATTTGAAATTTTTTTTAATAAAATTGTACAGAATTTGCAAAAGTTATTAAATTTTCAAATTGATTTAATAATTTAACTCTAAATGTTAAAATATTCACTTTTAATATTTTTACAAAAGATAATGCGAGATAAAATTGGCATCTTTATTTACTTATATATAACCATTTTAAACGAAAGGAGTTTTAACAAAAAAGGCACTCGCAAAAAATGTGTAATGGCTGCGTTTGAAGCAAAGTGCCATTCCGAAGTTAGACTTGAAAATAGACGCCTCTTTCAAATGTCCCGTGGGTTTTGCTTGCCGTATTACAAGGAAATAAAAAGAAGATCATGAATTCGCAGGGGGTCCTCAACTTTGAACCATAACTCCGTATTTTTGTTCAATTACTTTCCTTGTATGTAACTTTACACTCGGAGTTTCGTTGCCCTCAAAAATAAAAACTTGACTTAATGAATAAGCTTCCTTCTAAAACAGGACAATTAAAGTTTATAATAATTAACTATCTACTTCCGCCTTTTCTCTATCTAAAATAAACATTAATTTTAACACTACAATATATTTATTTTTAAAAAATATTTCCGAAAATTATTACAGTCTAAAACTTATAAAAATAGAAATAGTAGTAGTAAACCACAAATCAGTAGGGTTACGTTCATTCAGAATCATAGAATACGTCAATTTATTGGTATTATTTTAAGAACATTTTTTCACTTTAGTATTTCAAAAACAAATTAAATAAACTCAATAAATACCCTCACAATTACAAAAAATGATTTTAAAGTAAACAGAAGAAAAATTAGGGCACCTAAAAATTGTAGCACGGATACGTAAATATTCTAACTTCCTTCGACATAAAATAGAAATAAAAATAATGGAAATCAGTAATTACACAAAATGCTTCAGTTTATTAGTTTTTATTTATTAAAGTGATTATACATTTATGGTTTAAGTGAACAATAAATAGTAGTATGTGATGATACATGGATACAAATTCTTTTAAAAAATCAATAAATAACTGCATTTTTTCCAACGTTTTTTTTTCAAATTGCTAATCTTTAATATTTTAATTGCGAAGTTTTAAAACATCAGTCTAAACATAGTTTTTACTTTTCCCATCGTACAACAATGAATAGCGCTCTTAATTAATAGTTAATATACTTGTTTCAGATTCTTATTTTCCTTAATAGTATGAAATTCGCAAAAACTGAGTGCAGAAATAGTCGACCTCATGCTACGACTATGAAACACTTCTCTCTCAAAAAAAGAGTTTGATACGAAACTCTTTAGCAGTGATGCATATCAATGAAGTTCTGCTTGTTTTTATAGATTGGACCCCATGCACCATAGTCAATTTTCTTACTTTTATCACTTGAACGTGATGCATTTTGACGAGACTCACCAGTACACTTTTCTTTTCTAGAAAATAGCAAAAAGTAATGTAAAAAATCAGATCTTTCAATTACTGTCAGAAAAATTTAAATTTAAAAGACAAAACAATTATTTAATAAAATAAATTATTTTGATTCAATCATTCATTTTTGGTATATAAGACAAAAAGACAAATTTTTAAATAATTATGTATAATAAATTTAAATATAGGAACTCAAAGATTTTTTAACAAAAATGCTCTTACTTTACATCTTGGTATCGTTCCTTAATATTTGAACCTGGAGCAACTGCGTATCCCATCTTGGCAAGCTTTATGCGGTCCAATGAAAAAGCGTTCAATCTGTTCAATTACATGAGTATTAATAATTTAAACCTAACTCAGACATTCAAATGAAATGCAAAGTTAAAATTGAACATTTTAAATTAAACTGAATGAATTCATTTAACAAAGAAATTAATTCACTTTGATCATACTTACAATCTACGGCACGTGATGTAAACGAACAAGTACTAATAACTCCAAGTAATTTCCAGCATTACCACGTCGACTACCTTTTCGTGTTGTAAGGTTTTTTGCGAGTCTGCAAAAAAAACCGTTATTTCATTAACAATAAGTTTTTATAATAACACATAAGACAGTCATATTTTAATGGAACAAAAAACAAAAACGAGAAAGTTTTTAATTACCTAACAGCGGGAGAAATTTTTGGACAACTACGTTTGCAATGAGAAAACTTGCACCTCATGGACACACAGAAAGAAAAAAGTTAATTATCGAAATAAAAAATCGGCTACAAAAACCGTTTGCACTGTTAACAAGATAATTAAATTTCAATTGATAATACAAAGACTTTTGTTTATCAGATTGACTATTGTTTGCAAGAAATTAATAACAGAGTCAGTATGAAACTGGTACTAATACGTGGAATCTGTTGCTTTTACATTCTCCAAGATTCCCTCTCTCAGGTGTAGAATTTCAACCAAAAGTGGGAGTGGTTAATTCTGATCATAAAATGACTAAATAAATCATTTTTTATAAATGAAATTAATCGTATTCCTAATTTATAAAATTTCCGTTGATGTTATTCACATTATCTGCAAGTTAAATGTTGCAGGAATCACCTCTGAAGATATTATCAAAAATTGTGAAACATAACCACAAGACATTGTATGCATGACAAGAATCGCGTAGACTCTCAACAAAAAGAGTATTTTACAAAGAAAATAACATTTTCGTCACCAATAAAATGAATCTTGTGGTAAAACAATTCACTAAATAAAATGTACTTCACTTATGAACTGTAAAAGAAAAACATATTTTTACAATTAAAAATTACAATTTTGTTTAAGAAATTACATACAAAGGTTAATCATTTTTGTCTATATACGATCTGCTTAAAAAATATTCAACATAGTAAATTCAAAGTGATATTTTGATATAAGAAGACATTCTACAGTCCCGTGACGACACGACAAGAAAAGTTGCATCAGATTCTTGTTTAGCGTATTTTTTCGTTTTTTCACGGGAGCATTCATTTTATGCATTTTCAATATCGAATTAAATATATAAATCTTTTGTTTCAATAGGGATTAAATATTTTTTTAATTGTCCAGTTAATGCATTATATAATGTATATTTTAAGTCTAGTTCAAAAAGAACGTAGCTAAAAATAATAAAATGATAATTATAATTTTTTTAAAACTCAATGAATAGAAAAAAAATAACTTTTCATTATATAAGACTTTTAATTTTATTACATCATCTTTAATGCAAAATAACAACTTCATCTTAATCAAGAATATTTATCCTCATTTTTCTGATTTTCTATTTAAATTGCTTAAAAAATACAATTTGCTAGGTACAAAAAATAATGAAAACTTTCTATAATAGTGAAATATATTTTCTTACTATAGCACATGCAACTAAAAGAAGTTTTTGTTCTTGTTATTATCTTAGCATTATAAAGAAACTCATTATTCACGTTCACTAAAATGCAAGTAGGATCGTACTTTTTCCACACATGTATTAAATGCTAAACTAGTCCCTCCTGCGTCATTTTTAAATTTAGCCATACGCGGGAAACGTTCCATAAGCAAAAGCTTGAATTCGAACAAATAAAGTTGCAGGAAGTTGGTGGAAGGTTGCAAGAATATTGCACAAGACGACACCCCCAGCAGAGAAAAAATTTCAATTTTATGTTTGTTTTGGCTTTGTCCTTTTTATAATAAGAAATAATGAATTTCAAATTTAAGCTTTTATTTTCTTAGACATAGTAATCTTAGTATTTTTTTTTTGTTCAAAATATAAATTTTATGATAATTTTTTGAAACATTTTTTTCTTTGTTTTAAGATATTTTTAGAAATCTAAAATACACTTGGAGAATTTATTCATTCGGTTTCTTCAGTTACTTGCCAACGGTATCGTGACAGCAACGTTATTTGAATTGGAATTTGAAAAAAGTAATAATCCTTTATAATTTAACATCAAAATTACTTTTTTAGTGAATGAATTACAATTCGAATTAATAATTTACATATTTCCACAATTGAACGAAAAAGCGTATTCGTCATTGAATGACGTTTAACTAGATAATGAATGCACAATGCAAATAAATTCTACAAAAAATTACAATTACATTGTTATTTTTTGAATAAACGTTATTACAACAAAATTAATGAAACGGGTCAATATATAGTAATCGTTTTCAGTATGCTTAATTATTTATATTCCTCAAAGGAGGAACGTTTCTATAAAAATAAAATTGTCCAAACTTGAAATTTTGCATGCATTACTTTGTTACTAAGATGATTTAAATTGTGAAACCTTGTGTAAGGGTCCTTTCTTAATAAAAATAAAAATGTTACAATATGGAATAAATTTGAACAGTGATTAATAATTTTTATTTTGTAAACGCTTTTAATTAACTTACTTTCTTGTTTCAAAATTTTGTAACTCAAAATTGTTATACTTTGATTTCACGTATCAAACAAAATCAATGGTTTGAAATTTTAATAATAGAATTTACAATTTATCAATTTTTAAATTTTGCATACGTTTTATGGCTGTTAGGTTACACTCTCAGAAATATTCTGTTTGATTAAAAAAAAACATTTTTTTGAATCGAATTGTATTGATCCGAAACTCTCATATTCTTCTTTCAATACCAATATTTTTGAAAGGGAAAAAATGAAAATGCGCATGCGCACACTTATTGGAAGTAAAGAAGCTAGGTTATTCCGGCGTACGCGTGAAAACATTAACCTAAGTTGGCGGCATAAAATTTTACTGATGATTGTATATTATTAAATGACAAAAAATTATCCTTTTATGGTCCTATTTCGAAAAACATATTCTGTGGAGATGGTTTAATTTATGTGATGCATTACAGTTGAATGTTAAATTTTGTTAATTTATTAATGTGCAGAATTTAGTGCATAATTGTTAGTTTGATGGAAAATATTTTCAATAAAATAATATACAATTTACTGCATAACTTATTTTACCTTATTGTACTATATTACTAAAAAAATTTTTTTTTCAAATATTACAATGAATACAAATAATTAATTATTATAAAAATAATTAAATTAAATTATTATAATCATTTCTGAATTGCAACTATATACATTATTTCAATTATCAATTTTTTTACTAACTTATTTTTGTTAATTTACAATTTTTTTAAAATAATCATTTTTTTATATTCCAGAATCATATTACATATTGAAGATTCAAAGCTAGTTTTTTTTTCATTTGTCAAAATTTGATATTTTTTTTTATGTATTTGTAATTATGTACTTTATATTTTTAATATTTTTAAAATATTTAATGTTTAAAAATTATAAAATCGTAAAATATAATTAAACAAAATTGAATGTATATAGTCATTTATTATCGTAGACTGTTAGTTTAACCCTTTCGTTACCGGTGTTGCTTTAAAGCAACATATTTAATTTTTGAATTTTTGTTATTTAATCAAAGTAATAACAATTGCTTTAATTTTTACTACTAAAATAAAAGGAGAAAATAGATTAAACATTTGTAAATATTTGTATCCCCTAAAATATAAAATATTATGAGATATAGGTAAAAAATTAAAAAAATATTTTTTGTCATTTTTATGTTATTAATACAAAGTTTTTCTTTGTTTTATTATTACCATATTTTTTTTGTTTTACTAATTATTATTACCAAATATTAATACCAAATTTTATATACAAAAATGAAATTTTGAAAATAATTCGGTATTGAAAGGGCTAACAATAGCAAAAAAACAATCATTTTTTATACGATAAAAAAGGAAAAAGTATTATCTTTTTGATGATTTTTGAATCTGTCAAAGCATCATAACCTACAATTAAAATTAGAATTTCATCAAACCGTTTGGAAAAGATAATTTGCATTGCCTTAATGCAAGTGTTTGTTTTGATATAAGAGTATGGGATTCAAAATTACTTTTGCTCAGCTCAATGCAAACTAATTTTAGACTTATTTTAAATGGAAATTTGCATTGGAGGAATGTAATTTTTTTCACTCAATGCAGTCGTTTGAAGAGTGTAAGTTTAATACATTTTTTAATCAAATATCTTTAAAAAAATTAGGTAAGGTCAATTGTTTAATTCACAAATCAATGCTTTACTCTCTAAACTTCACCTAGTGAAATTCAGCTAATTTTCTGTAATCTAGCCCAGCTTCAAAATGTCAGATAGCGATCCACGTGGAACCTCATATGGAAACCTATGTACGCCATGTGATTTTCTATCTAAGATGCCACCTGATTTAAATAGGCAATTTTGGCATAGCTTTCTATTTAATGAAGAATGTGGAAATGGAATGGTGATCATTTTTAATTTGTGGATTTTGAAATAACGAATCACGTGGAAAGCATATGATTTACCAAATGGCATATAACATAGTAATGTTTTTTTTATAAGATTTAGTTTCAGTTTTGTAAATGTAATCTAAGCATACATTTATAGTTGTTTAAAATCAAACTTTTGACTTATTTTACTAATTATTATAAAAGTTACTTGTTTGTTATGATTTATTTCTTCGACTTCTTTTTAAAAACTTTGAACTTGATTCAAAGTGATAATTATGGATATTTTGAATTTTCAAAATAATAATAATTTAACAAATATGCATAATTTGCAAAAAGCTTTTGACTGAATTTACGGCAAAATATATAAATTATGTTACATTATTTAAAATAAAATCAATATTTCTTTACTTCAAATTCAAACTTAAGAATTAATTCAATAGATATGAATTAATGTATACAAAAAAGTACTGTAATATCAATATGTATGATATGCGTAATATTGGAATAACTACAAGCTATTAAAGTTATTATCAATTCTATTTATTCAAATAAATAATACAAAAAAGCTGACAATTTCGTTTGGATATATATAATATAGATTATAATATTTTTTTCTGAAATTTCAGACAATATAACATAAAAAAGCTTAATCTTATAAATGTATAAATTTATGGAAATTGATGAAGAGTACATGAAAATTGATTTAGAAAATTGACTTGTCTTTTCAATTCAGAGATTTTATTAGCAGGTGCATGTCTTCCTCTATATTGCAATTTTCATGAGCCTTAACTGAACAACACAGTAGTATCTAAAAAGATAATTTCCATTGAGACAGCCATAACTTTCTTAATTTTCATCGTATTTTTGTTTTAAATTGTTTGCGAAACTGCAGGTGTTCTAATCCTGTCAAGAAAAGTAATGACTTTGGGCAATAAATCGTAAATGCATTTCAGGTTTGATAAATTTTTTAAACAAATGCTGCTGTAGAGAAAAACATTTCTAACTCAAAAATGTGGAGTGGTCAGCTAAAATTGGAAAACAAGGTAAGAAAATAGTGTTTCAGACCTTGCATTTTTTGCTTTAAAAATAGGTTTTTAGGTGGAAATCGACCGAGTTATCGGATTTTTAAAATTGATAATAAAATTGATATTTGAGTGTCCACCAATGAGAGTACATATTATTTTCTAATATTACGAATTCTAAGTTGTATTTTAAGATACTCTAATTTTTTTAAACTCAAAGTATGTACTTAAAATTGTGTAATTCCTTATTTCATAAAGAATAATTTATAAATGTTTGTAAATCAAAGAATCATATACATCGTACCTGGAGAGCGCGATCACTCATTTATGAATTTATAATTATTTATTCGATTTCGATCTTCGATTTTTATGAATTGATTGAAGTCAGCTAATAACCAACACCGATAAAATTTTGTCATAAGTAATCATTTTTACGATTTCACTATGAACTAAATTTCTCTACCTATCAATCAATTAAAAATAATTTGTTGTAATTGCGACGCCAAGAGCTACGGCTAATTGTGACACAGTATAAATAAACTAATATGCTAATAATAATGTATTCCAGGTATAAAGTATAAAGTTGTAAGTGTTATTTTAACATAAAATTACGATATATTCTGTGTTTTTGCGATACTTTTATAACAACTGATCTTATAAGGTAATTGTGACTTTCGTCATTGATTATAATAATTTTAACTAAATAATATTATTTGAATTATTTAATTTTGTACTGCACATTTCGAAAGAAAAAGAGTTCAACTGAGCATTGAAAAAAGCCCGATGAATATGTTAATAAATACACAAATGATATTATGCTGAAGTTCTACTTTGCTTTTTCGAGTCACAATTACTTCAACTGCCCCTACGTGTTCAGTATTATGATAAAAATAAAATTCAGAGACGGTCCGCTCCGAGGGCGAGCTTTCTTCTTCTAGTGAAACTTAAAAGCAATAAAAGTTGAAGGGAGAATCTGAGTTGCGCACAATTTTAAAATTGCGCTCAAACGCTTTTTATCGGTGATATGAGAGATCCGAGTTGCGTTCAATGGATTTTTTTTGGTTAAATTCGGCCATCTTAGTTGCGCTCAAATTATTATTATATGCAACTAAAGATGGCATTATTTAATACGAGGCTCGAAATCACACACATTTTTGTAAAAAATAAATTATTTAATTTAATGATTATTCAAAAACATTAGTTATAGCAAATATACAAAAATGTCTCAAATAACAATAATGTTGAGTGAAAAAGGAAATAATATTTTAGTATTAAATTATTTTAAGTATAGATATTATCGTACATTAAAAAGAACCGGTGAGTTGTGTTGGCGTTGCATTAATAAGTGTTGTTTAGCCAAAGTTTACACAGTTGGAGATGAAAAACTTTGTCAAAATGCGCAGGAGATCATCATCATGATCCAGTCTTTGACAGTTCTCTAAACCGACAGAGAATTAATAACGCAGCAACTTATAAAGTAAAAAACGGCTGCACTGGATGGCCTAGATTAATTCTACAACCAGAAATTAAAAACACATCTCAAGTAATGAGCAGTTTAGATCTAAAGCGAATTAGTAAAAATATGAACCGTGCAAAGTTATTGCGTTATCGTAAACAACCGACATCAATTGCTGAAGTTCACACAACTGTTGAACTGATAGATATTGAGACAATTTTGAAAGAAAAGTTCTTATTGTATAACAACAGTACTAATAATATCATTATTTTTTCGTGTGAAAAAAAACTAACAGTGTTAAGTAAATGTGATGTTGTCTTGATGGATGGCACTTTTAATTATTACACGAAGTTTTTCACTCAAATTTTTACACTGTATGGTTATAAAAACGACGTTTATCTCCCATTGGCGTTCTGCTTATTGAAGGACAAGAAAGAATCGACATATGCTGAAGTATTTAGTATTTTAAGATGTGAAATCGCTAAATTAGGATTGAATTTTGCTGAAAAATTTATTGTATCTGATTTTGAGTGAGCAATTCAATCAGCTGCACAACAGATTTTTAGTGGTGCACAACATATCGCATGCCGCTTTCATTTAAGCCAAGCTTGGTGGCGAAAAATTCAATCAGTAGGTTTAGTTCGATATTATAAAGATATTGAATCGTCAGTAGGAAAATAGCTACAATATCTTTTTGGATTAACTTTTTTGCCACCTACACTTGTTGGAGATGCATTTGTGGAATTAATGGAAGAACAACCGGATAATAATGCAATAAGAGATTTCACCGATTATTTAGTTGAGACATACATTGATGAAAATTCGACTTTTCCTTCAAATATTTGGGTAGCAACGAATACTAATGTTTTACTTCATTATGATTATTTTAGATTCTCAAATTGATACCTATTCAAAAATTACAAATTTAGAAAACTCAGTACCACGCCGCAAAAATGACAGTAACTTGTTCATTGATAGAAAAATTGAATAACTTAATAATGGAAATATTAGTCTAATTGATTTTGTTAAATGTGTATCTTATAAGTATAGCTGTATACACAATTGAATTGTTTATTATTTTGATTAACTTTTATTAAATTCATTTCATTTTGTTTTAAATTAAAAAATATCTATACCACAGTTTGTGTGATTTCGAGCATCGTGATTTCGAACTCAGATGGCCGAATTTGACTCAAAAAACCATTGAGCGCAACTCAGATACATAAAAAGTCAAATTTTGACATTGTGCGCAACTCAGTATCAACCGGTGAAAATTATTCAAACTACTCCATAACATCATTAAACATAAAAACTGTTAATTGTGATAACCTGTGCTCATAAGTTGGGTATCAAAGTATAGGAAAAACGTACAATGCAACAGAATATCAAGTCTGCGGGAGAAGCGGGAATTGTACGTGAATTTTGATTGTACGGGAAAAGTACGGGAAATGTACGGTATTTGTTTTCTTCTACGGAATTTTCTTGCAAATTTTTAAAATATTAATATAAAAATGTAAAATTGACCTTCTTTAATGTGTATTGTGATTTTTTATAATCAGTCTTATTTTAAAATTGTTGCAAAAGGAATTTATTATAAGTTTTTTAATTATTGAATACTTAATTAACTTTTTTGAGTATTCTACATAATGAAATATCAAAAATGAATTATAAAAATGTCTCAATGTAATTTCAGATACATGCAGGAATTATACGGGAAATGTACGGGAATTTTTTTTTTGAAAATTCGCTGGACACCATGTGTAAAAATGTGGCTTTCTGTTATTACTGAACAATAAATAAAAACTGTACATTTTCATCATGTATATTTTAAATAGAAGTTTTTAGGTTTAAGGCCAGCTAAATTACATGAGGTAAACGCTCAGATCTGGTGCGATTTTCTTATTTTGAAAAACACTTCGAGGGATAGGGGTTTCCCAATTAAAATTGTGACTTTGATTGTTTATACAACATACATTGACAGATTTTTTTTCTTCTTATAATTTGTATAAATTTCTTTGCTGGGAATTATACAAATTTTGAGTTACAAAATTCCGCGACAAGAAAGTGAGTTAAAACAAAGCTTTTAAAAATGATTACTGTTTTCAGCTTTTCTTAATTAATAAAATATTTTTATTTTTTTTTTTACCTATCGAACAGTCTCCAAAGTAAAAGACATCAGCATCTGGGCCACAGATTCTCTGGACTCTTTCTGCATTCCAGCCCATCGGGTACAATATTATTCCAATTAAATAAACGACACCTAAAGCAAGTGAATTTCAATAAATTAATAAAAGTAAATAAATCATATTTAAGTTCGAAAATGTTTAATATTCATTTATCTTTGTCTAAAATTGTAGTTGGTAAACTTTTGATATGCTTAATGGTTTTTCGGTCATATGTACTATTCGGTCATAAAATAAAAAGATTACACAATGTTGACGTAAGTACAACGTAAGAGTAAATTTTATGTCACTATTTATTTTTTAATTTTAGATTAAATTTTTTTAATTATATCATAGTTTGAGAATGATATTATAATTTAAACAAATTAAATATAAATTTAATTACTTTATAATTAAATATAATTTATTTTTTTATAACAAATACATATTATTATAACATTTATAATATACATTTTAAAAAATACAGTATAAAAATTAATTATTAATAATTAAAATATATAATAATTAAACAAAAATACCAGCAATGGATTGCACCAAGCCAGCAACATTGAAAATACTTTTTCTTCCGATAGCTTGAACGCAGCAACCAACAATTGATGCCAAAATGGTTATCGCCATTATCACCAGTCCAAGTGACAAAAAAAACAATGACGCCTTCCAGCAGCTCGGAAAAGTGGTCGAATTTGTAGCAAAGCCATTGACATTAAAATTTGCACAATGAGTTCTTCCATAAAGTTTGATGCAACGATTGTAAATTCCTACACTGGGAGTGTAACTTTCGGTCTCGTTATCTGCAATTACAAATATTTTTGAGTAAGAAAACAATAATTATATACTAAATACCATTGGTGATATATAATTTTTTATCAAATGTTAATATTTTTAATAAATTAAATAATTACTTTAACCTTTGGTTTTAGGTGGTCCTACGAGCCATTTCGGAGTTATAACTGCAGACAAAACTGCCATAAATGCTACCAAAGACAGCAGTGTCCATGCCAGACTGCGACAAGTAACAATCACATATCTCATCCTGTCGGAATTTTAATTTTTTTCTATTTTCCCGACATCAAATCTGTAAAACAGAAAAAAACAAACATTTCTTTTACCTGCAAAATAAACGAGTAAAGATTCTTTTATACAACTTTGAATCAAACTAATAAAACAGATTAGTATTATATTCCTAATTTCTCAACTTTCTTGCAGGTTGAAAAGTGGATTATGCGTTAAATTGTAAGTTATAGGGTGTCAGCTTAAACCGGTATTTTTATATACACTTAAGAATATTCAGAAGCTGTATAGTTTTACTGGAAATCTGATAACTTGAACGCTGAAAAAAATCATCTGAAAGGATACTTTTAAGAAAATAATTTAAACTATTTTTTAACAAAAAAAATCTTCTGTGAGCAAAATGTATTTGCAAAAAAGAATGAATTCCACGTTTGCACCTGAATTGAAATATATTTATGGAATTCCTCTTTGGACTGTATTACTTTAAGCTTTACTTTTGGTCGCGCCACGCCCCCCCTTCCACAGTACTCGTTCAGTGTCATTGTTCCGCAGCCGAACCCATATCTTAAATTAAACTTCGCATGCATAAATAGCTCTGTCATATGCAAATCAATCCCAAGTATAATCAAGCAGCCCGTAAACGAAATTTCGAAGGGCTTCTCAGAAGTGCAGAATTATTTTCGTCCTTTTTCATCATTTCAAATCGTTTTAGTGTTACTATTTATAGAAGCTGAGATTCATAGACGAAGTACAATTAGTCTCCAGGCCGGTTTTCTGATTTATAACTTTGAACAGCTTTTAATCGTTCGATTATGACGAGCTTCTCACTTCTTATGCACAAAATTATTTTTATGCAAAACTTTATTTACTTCAATTTTATTTTAATTTTATTACTACAATTTATAATAAAAAAAATGTTTTTAATTAAATGTATACAAAAAAAATGTTTAATTGAAAGTGATATAAATTATTGACAACACTTTCATATCCGGAAGTTGAGAAGGAAAAAAATTACTAATTTGCATTCGCAAAGTGTTTTACATTGTCAACCATCTTTTTCCTCTCTTCATCTTTCTTGCTTCTTATCCTCTCTTTTCCTTCTTATTCGCAAGATCATGCTGACTTTTATTTTGCTGTTCTCCTTCTGGCTCACCAGACAAGCCAGTGTCCGGCTCTACATTTTTTTCAAATATATATAACTACTAAAATGACTCACTGATCGCCCGAGGCATAATTTATCTAGGGAGATAAACAGCTTTTTTTAATACTGATACCGATCTGCATGTTCAATCATTCAAGTCTACATATTAATAAAAAAAAAAACTACAGAAATCTAATAAAAAGAAAGGGAGAAGAAGTCATAGAAAAAAAAGGTGTCTAATGATTATTCAAGTTAAGTGCCGAGCAAATGGTACAAGTCTCGTTGAAAATTTCATCGGCGATGCTTTTGCATTATTTAACACGATGTCCCTTCGTGATTAGGATATCGAATGAGCAGCTGGCGTGTGTTTATTGTCAAAAGAATGACTGTTCAGAACGAAATCTACAGCCAAACACCTTTATGGTCTGTTTAAATACGATTATCAAGAGTAAATCACATTTTATTTTAACTTTTTTTTGGTAAATTGATTTTTATAAAAAAAATTAATGAATCATAAACTGTGTTAAATTTACGTCAACATGTGTTTATGGTGTAACATTTCTGTTCGTACGTAAAAAGTTCGAGGGCACTTGAGGCGTAAACAGTTTTTTTCGTTCGCATATTCGTTTGAACTCGAAACACTCGACAGGGATCTAGCCGCATATGCTGCGATACGTGACTGATACCAATAATGAATTCAAACGGCAATTTGATATGTTGCAAAGTGCTTCCTAAAATTGATCCTTTGTTGGGGTAAAAATAAAATATGAGAAAAATTGAAAATTACATTTTTATATTTAAGTTTTCTCTGATTGCGTCAAGTATTTGCTTTTACGAGACAAAAAATGTACTTCCAAAAAAGTTGTCCTAAAAGAAAGAAGGAAAAAAAAAGATTTACAGATGTAAGAATTATGTTGTACACTACACTTTTGGAATTCTAATACAGTAATGTCACATTGGCAATTCAGTTAACTTTTTGATGAACAAAAATTAATAATACAAATTAAACTGGTGCAAATTTACATGAACTTTTTAATTTGTATTTCGTATTGACAAATATGTACCTTTACAAAATTTAATATAATTAATGTTTTACAAACAGACGTATTTTGAATTAAAAAATTATCTAGTTCAAGATAAATAATAATAATAATAATAATAAAAATCTTAATAAATAAATATTACAAATATTTAAATTGTGATTTTTAATACCAATTAATATAGTATAACATTGAATAAAAAAAATTAACAAATTATTAAATTATGATATGAAATGCATTTGGAGTAAATAAAAAAAATTATTACTTGATCTTTAATGCCTGAATGGATGCTTTCATTAATTTTAATTAAAACCAAGTCTAAATGAATAAAGTCGCAAAACAAAATAAAACATACAAACCGTTTAAGGCTGATACGGTGCTTTAATTTGAAAAATTTTATGCTTTCCTCGCACAAAACAGTTGTTGGTCTTACACAAAACTATTATAAGATTCATGATAACGAACTCCAACTTTGCATTATTCATTTTAGTTTATGAATATTTTGTATGCAGCAATTTCAAAAAATTTAAAAATTTATATTATTTTATTTTTTAAATTCATTTACAATTTTTTGTAAGAATTTTAAATTATCTCCATAAAATTTATTATTAATATATTAACACATGAATAACATGAGCTTTCAAATTATTTTTACATAGTTCATTCATGTGCAAATTGATCTTTAATTCCATTGATATAAATATACGATTTAAATCACCAATTGAATTTATTTTTATTACCCTTACTTTTACAATTTTATTTTATTATTATTATTTTTTATAAATAATGAATTTATATTTTTATATTGTGCACAGTGATTATAGTTTTAAATAATAAATAATTAATGAAAATTAATTACTACTTACAATTTACATAATTAAGTAAATTATATGGTCCTTAACATTTTCACTGTAAAATTTGTATTTATCGTTTTTGTATTTATATAATGTTTCACTAAACTTCTGCACAGCGATCCGTTATGGACAACGATCCGAACTGAACTGACAACAAGTTTATGGTGCTCCAAGACTAGTGGTTTATATTATAGAACTATCTCTGGAATATATATGACGGTAATACATAAAAGCACAAGAAAATTAAAACCCCTCAATTTGCAGACAGACTTATGTATATACATCGTTCGTCTATTTCAAATTTAAATAAACTTAATTTTATTTATACGTACCACAAATAATTATATAAAAAATATTAACATTACAATAAAAGTAACAATTAGTTATTTTGTCATTTAAATGTTCATGTTTTATTATTAATTTGCTAAAAAAATAAAAAACTTTTAATTTATGTCATTTACAATAAATTAATTCATTATTTCATTTTCCAGGGATAAAACTCAATATTTAGTCTGAAATGTAAAATTAATCAAGTGAAAATGATCCTGCATCATCATGATTAAAGTAATGTGACATAGCATTAATTCCCTCGTGTGTGTAACACGTGAAAACTTTTTTTTTGCTTTATTAGCTTAGATTGTATCTTATTATTTTTGTAGACTGTGTGCGAAAGTAAGTCGCACACATGTTTTGCCGCTGATGTGTTCAACTTGACGAAAATTTCATCCGACCCTTCGTCTGTCCCCTCTTTTAATTTTGCCTCGCTACTCACATTTCTTTTTCCCATATGAAAAAAAAAATCACAAGTGTCATTGTTCTTTAGTTCCACCCTCAACTTTGCAGTCCACCTTTTTGATAGCCTAAGTGTACATATATCAAAAAAAGATAACAAATTAAAAATTAAAATTTAAAATATTTGCTGAAATTAATAATAATAAATGTAAAAAAAAATTGATCAACAAAGTTGAAGGAAATGTGTATATTAAAATAAAACAACTTAATAGCATATAAAAATAAAGAAAAGCTGAGAATTGAAAAAAAATTATTTTTTGAATAAACAAAATTGTTATTCTTTTTATGAAATTTGATGTTTCGCGCGAAAGTAGCACCAACTTAAATTATACAACGATCCATAGTACAATGATTGCTTAATATATCACAGTTCCACTTACTTTAACCGGTTT
>JABFPM010000665.1:0-25942 GCA_022817325.1 Idris sp. 1 HC-2018 | reverse complement strand
ACCATGTTTCGTCCATGGTCACGTAACGACGCAAGAAATCTTTTTTGTTGCGAGTAAATAGCGATAAACAGCTTTCTGAATCATCGACTCGTTGCTGTTTTTGTTCCATCGAAAGCAATCGCGGCACTCACTTGGAAAAAACCTTTTTCATGCTCAATTTTTCATGAAGGATAGTAAATACACTTCCATATGATATCTATGTCATCTCAGCAATCTCACGGAGCTTCACTTTACGATCTTTCATTATAATTTTTGTCACTTCACTTACATTTTCCGGTGTAACGGTTTCCACAGGTCTACCCGAGCGTTCCGCGTCATTTGTGGTAAACCACCGACAAATCGTTGCTTTTGATGGACAAGAGTCCGAGTAACATTTATCAATCCATTGTTTCGCTTGCATGGTGTTTTTATCCATTAAAAAACAATGCTTTATCAGAATACGAAACTCTGTTTTTTCCATTTTTTAAACAAACTACAAAACGACTTTACTCCTACCTCGATAAATCAGCTATTTCTGTTCCGATCGACTTAAAATTTTGACACGTTTCAAGCAAAGGTTAGTACTCTAGAAAGACCTGGTTACTGGTTTACTACGAGCGCCATCTCTGAGTTAGTCTCGGGACTTATTGATCCATGTGTTAGAAATGAAAATAATTCGTTTTAATAAAACGTGTTATTTTATACAAGATTTTAGTGTAGTACAAATTTCGGCTAAATAATAAAGTACCTCTTCACATGCTCCTTTCGTTAAGAACAGCTATAGATATAGTTACTGAAGCTTAATGGAATTTTTTTTACGAAAATACATTTTTTATTTTATTCATTATACACTGAGAAAAATACATAATCAAATGAACTATTTGTTCCAACCAAAATAACTTTTGGTAAATTCTATCATATTTTATCAAAAATATCGTTGATGACATCTGTAGCTACAAAAAATGATATTATTATTATTAATTCATAAAATTAAATACAAAGTCTTGGAAATAACCTGTCAATGGTACGTTTCCAAGAATGCTTCAAAAAGGTACGTTTCCAAAAATATTTCAAAACGGCACTTTTTAAAAAGGAAAAAAAAAGAATACGTTTTTTGTAGTGAATACACGATACGTTTCAGATAATTTCTGTAAAAAGACATGTTTCAAGTTGAGCAATAAGAAACGTGTTTTTTTCATAAACTGAAACGTGCTACTTTACAAACATTTTCAGAAACTTATTATTTTGTTATTAAAAAGTGAAAAGTTTTTATCTACAAGTATTAATATGAAAATGTACCTTTCAAAATTAATATAAAACGTGTCTATTTGCTACAATTAATAGAAATGTGATATTTTTTAATTTACTGAATGTTTTTTATGGTTCTAAATAATTATGTATATTTTCTATCCAGACTTTAAAGAGAAAAATTAAATAATTTAATTTAATTTTTTATTTTATTTATTTCAAATTTCACTATTTTAATAACATATTTGTGTAAAAAATCAAAATTAATCAAAATATCTTTTTACGATAACTATTTTTGTATTTTATTAAGAAGATTTTAAAAACTCAATGAATTTTATTTTTTTTTAAATAATTAAACGTTTCTTTTCTTTAAATTATACAATTTATAATTATTTACTTTGAAATTAGAATTTTGTTTTTATTATAAAATAAGAGATTATTAAAATTTAACACAGTAATAAAATTATATTTTTTAATAAATGTAAATACTGAACTTTTACATTATTTACATTTTCACATTTAATGTTACGTGTAAGAAACAAATAAATTACATGACTTTACTACCTACAACTATCATTTTCATATTGATTAAAGAAAGATTCGTGCGTTTATTTGTCAATATATTTTTGAACAATGAGAAACTACGCTCTACTTCCACAGATGTTATAGGAGCCAATTTAAAATTCTTTAGTGTATCTATCTGAAATTTTGGGAGATCTTGAAATCGATCATTAGCGTGCATATTCTTTATTTCTTGAATTTCTTTATATCCTGAATTTTTTCGTAAAATTGTTTCAAAATTTTTCTTTACAATTTTAGACGCAATTGCTAACATAAAAATATAAATCTGTATTAATTCTATATCATATTAATAATTAATCATTTTTAATTTTACGAAGGTTAAAAAAATGGGTGTATAACAAATTTATTATAATTTTTATTAACCCTCTGACTTTTCAGTAGAATTTCTTAATTCTTCAATCAAACTCAAATTTTCTGTCAAAGCCATATTTGTTTCTTGTAAGAATTGTTCTTGACAAGATTGTAAAATTTGTAAAAATGTGATTCTCTTTCCGGGCTTATGAAATAGTTTTTGGGCTTTTTTAATAGCGTCGGCATCTTTTGCATTAAGATTTTGAATAACTTCAGCTATAGCATCAACATTTTCATGGTAATACGCAACAGCATCTAACTAAGTTTCCCATTTTATAATCACTGGTTCTGGTGGAAGTGGAAGATTCGGATGTAAAGAGTTAACGTCTTTATAGTGATTCCGGATCACCTCTGTTACTCGATTGAGTCAATGCAAAACATGTTAAATTAATTAATTGTAGGTACTTTTGTTTCAATAATTTACCGACCAATACAAGCGTCAATAGAAAACATGCAAACTTTATTTATTTTTACTTCTTTAGGACATAAGCTTTGCAAAGATTTATCAATAAATTCGGAAATTACTTGGCCATTTGCAGCAAAAATCACTTCAGATGTTTAAATTCTTCCCTTACCAGGCTTTGTTTCGTTTAAAGGACAAATAATCACATTCACTATGTATCTTCCACAAATATCTGTGGTTTCGTCAATTAAAGGCCCGGATCCTTCATAACTCGACATGTACTCGGCCGGCCGTCTATGAATTTCCTAAATCGTGGGATTTTTATAAAAAAAATGTTGATTAAATTAAATTTTAAAAAATACTGCAATATTCAGCATAAAAAGGCATAAAATAATATTCAGCATAAAATTTTCTATAATTAAAAATTGTATAAAAGTTCAATAATTATTAAAAAAAAAATAAATAAAAACACCAATATCTTAATCTATCAAATTTAATGACTATTTAGTTTTCAAATCGCAATATCTTCACTTCTAGTGAATGGATTGTGATGAAATTATTTTATAAGCACATTTTGAGATACTTAAACTATTAAGCCAATAATGTTCACTAAAAATGTTATTAAAATTGTTTATTCACTTTTTATTTGAGCCGCGCCTCTATAAGCGCAACGCAATATTTAATCGTAAAATGTATCGAGGGAGTTTTCGATATCAATAAACTTCAAGCGAAAAAGTTATTCAGTAAAGTATAAAGAAGTTTTTTGCGAAGTTTGAGCCCAAAATATCAATATTTAAGAAAGTTAGGGCAATTTATTTACAACGCATGTATTACGTCGAACGCGCCGACATGTTGAATCAAGTTGCGCCGTTCGGTCGAGCGCTTCTTTGTTATATCAATAAACACAGTGGTTTAAAAAATCAACTTAATTAATTTACTAAATACATTTAGGGATGTCATGAACAAGTTAGGATGATAGAATTAATTTTAATATATATTTTTTAAGTGAAAGCTTTAAGTGTTTATTAACAATTATAATTTATATTATATTAGTAAAAAAATAATTCATGAGATAAGTTTTTGGCATATGTCATCGTATTACAAAAATGTAAAAAAAAGTTTGTCACACATTTTAACTACTGAAGAAAAAAATTGTTGCTTATAATCATCAAAAAAAGTTTACATTCGTTTAACTTAAATAGTTCATAAATATATAAATATACAATAATGCTAATAATAAATTAAAGAAAACCAACGTGCTTCTTTTTAAGTTTTTTATTTATATTTGCTTGCCATAAGTCTTCTTTTTTTATTTATTTTTCGTCCTTTTGAAGGATCTTTCTGCTTCTTTTTAATTTTTTAATTTGTTTAATGAAAATAACAACTTTTGTTTTTGACATACAGTGGAATTAACCAAAAAGTAATGGTGTGTTCACGTGTTTTGAAAAACAATAACAAACCCATACAATGAAATTAGATAACAAAATTAAACCCATTCATATATTAACTAAAATATCTTTTAAAAAAATGTTAATCTAATAAAACATTATTTTTCGAATTTATATAAAAATGTACAATATATTAATTTAATAAATTAATTAAATTGAGCTCGGCCGAACGGCGAAATACTGGATAAATATTTCAAATGAAAAACGGCAAATTTGTCCCCTTGATAGTTTTAGGGTAACAGATTTTCTGGTAGTCCTAGTGTTAATGTAATCGAGTATATCTCATTTTTGTCATCATTTGTAAGATTTGGATTAAAAAAACAAAATCTTACGGATACCCTAGTGAAGACAAACACGTTTCACATTTCACATTTTTTTCCCATTTGAAACATGCCGTTTTTTATGCTTTTTTGAAAACGTATCGTTCATGAAATATTCTTTACGGAGAATTGCCCGAAGAACTGAATGTTTTGTCACTGATGACCGAATCCTTGGTTAAGAAAATTGCGAAAATTGAAAACTTAGCCTTTTGCCACACAGAATCGAATCCTTCGCCACGCAATATTGAGTTCTTTACTACTCGGTAATCACTGAATTCTGTTGTTCAACTTGGCTTTTAAATAATTTTTTAGGTAAATAGCATCATAAGTAAATTGTGCGAAATATTTGCAAATTTGCCAAATTAAAATTTTGAAAATAGCATTGTACATTAAAATGTCGAGTTATAGCTATGTAATCGAAAAAATTTGAAATGTCATTCAAAACGAAAAAGTTAAATTCAACCCGTTAATAGTCATCGATATTATGATAGAATCAACTATATATTTTAATAAGTCAGAAAATTAATTTAAAATTTTTTTTTATCTTTTTTTATTATTACAATTAACACTTCAGTGGTATTTGACTAAAAACAGTTATACCTTTCGCGAGAATCCAACGTCTGACTAACCTAATTATAGAAGATTATAAAAAGTCCATTTTTGTTTGCCACTGGTACTCATTTGATACATTCCATGTGCTGGTCTCATATACGATTGAAGCGGTATTATAATAAGGTGTACGTCAATTTTTAAAATGTATTGAAAATTTCTTGTTTAGTAAAACTAAATAAATTAAATGATTTCCTGTCAATATTCGATATGTGTTATTTATACTAATGTTTTCACAAATTCACTGATTTAATTTTGATTTCACATTGAGAAAATAGAGTTGCTCTAATATCTATTTTTTGACTGATTCTCAGAAAATGGCTTTCTTATGTAAACTTTAATGACTCATTATTATCGTTTCATAATTCAGAATTATTTAAAATTCTTTTTCTATATTTGTCCTGTAATATAGAAAATTCAGAAATGTATAAAGAATCCAAATATTATGAATCTAATGCTTTAATATATGAAGATATGATAGTTATGTTTGACATTTAATGGTTAATTTTGATTCAAAAGTAATTTTAATATTTCCATAAAATATTAAATATATAACATATAACATTGTTCAATAAATGATTGGGAACATTTATTTCATTAATACGTTAGGTGGATACATCTTATGTCAATAATTTATTATTTTGATGTTCTACATGATTCACTGATTATATGATTAATTCTGTATTTTTTTTAATATTTCAAGTGAAAAAAAACCTACGTTAATTAAATAATACTTCAAAATCTTACATTTTGTATTTGTTAAATAAGTGAATATATATATATATATATATATATATATGTAAGTCTTAAAGAAGGTATCAGTTATGAAGCGTATAGCATACTGTAACATCCTTATGAAAATAAATTTTATTGAAAGTTTATTTTGGTCGAAATTTTATTATTTAAAAATACGAAATAGACGAAAATATAATTTGATTCATCTAGATATTTTTCACTTGAAATATTAAAAATTATGAGACACTAACAAACAACTTATCCACGCGTACAAACAGAACTAATCATATCCATGTTTGTCAATCATTAGTGTATCATGTAGAATAGGGTGGTCCTTAATTTAGCAAAGTCGTCAAAATATGCCCTCCAAAGGTTATCAAGTATTTTGAAAATTTTTACGAAATACTTAAATTTCAATAGGCTGTACCCAAGGTTAAATGAAGGTTAATCTGGATAAATTTTTGTAGCACTTGAAAGACATTTATGTGAGAACAACATATTTAAAAAATGGGTTAATCCGATTGATATAAACCACTTTGCGAGTAAACATATAACAAGATACCCAAAAATTTGGTATTTCGACCCCTCGCGTGCCCCCTAAACTCTTTAGAAAGATACTAAATTTATGTGGCCCCATTTTTTCTCATCGGAAACTTTGTATTTAAGAAAGTAGCCGGCCAAAAATATTTTTTCATGCACTCTAATAATAATTAATGTTAAATAATAACACTAAACACGTGTACTGATAGTGCTTTTGACAGCTGCACTGTGTCTAAATAAGTTTTTGACCTCAAAGTCGTGTTTAGCGACCTCGAAAATCCCTAGAAAATTTGTACACCTCATTTTTAGTTGCAATATGATGATAAAATGATAAAAAGTATGCTCAACATCTTAAATCCCATGTATTTTCCCATTTAAATTTGAATCGCTTTGGGGCACGGGTTAAAATAATTTTTTTTAGTGTTTTTGTGCCAAAATTCTTTCTTCGGCTTGAAGAACTGATTTAACCTTTGGGAGAAATATTTCGACGACTTTGCTAAATTATGGACCACTCTAATGTAGAACATCAACATCATAAACTCTAACATTTTAGATAAAATAAATTCAATTGAAAGTCTATTCAAAAGTTTGTTCGAAATTTTATTGGATACTTACGTGAAATTTGTTTTAGAAAATAATTTTCTTGTATACATCTTTTGTATATATATTACCGAAAATGTCCGAAGTTAGGCAATGTCAGACATTGCCTAAAAATTTAAACAATGTTGTTATTTTTCATATTTTTTGGACATTGTCTAGGTATTGTCGACACTGCCTACAGCGACTCAGGCAATGTTGTGACAACATTTTTTAAACAATTTATTTCAAATAAAACTTAGTTTATACGTATATTCAAATGTAGGTGTTCAATCTTATAATATTTTCGTAATAATATGAGTTATGAAAAATTATATTTTAATCCTGGAAATATTCATTGAAATATTTTTTGTTACTTTTCAAAATGAAATCGACAACACAATTTCAAATTTTACCATCGCCAGCCATTAATCAGAAAATTCCTAATTGTTTTATGTTATCGAGTGAGTGTTAGTGAGTATAAGGATATTATAAACGTTATAAAACATATCAAAGAAATAGCTCCAAAAGTAACTGAGGATTATTAGAAAATGAAACGATACGATGTGCTAATGGCTGGTGATCTCAGAATATTTTGTAAGATCTCAGTTTAATACAACAACTGAGAAATTACTTCAGTTAGAAGATATTGATACGATCATACTGAGTTGCCTAATTGTTGCAAAAACGTCTTTTAACGGTGGTCAAGGGGTAAAGAAATGCAATTGTAAAACTAATTGTCTGAGTAAAAAATTTAATTGCAAGTCTAATAATATAAAATGTAATTCACATTGCCCTTCCAGCCTATCTTGTTCCAATAAGTAGTTCGAAATAATAAATGAAAAACTGAAAAAAAAATATGAAAATAAATTTGTTGTCACTCTAAGCCAAATCGAGTTGTTTTACTCCCTCGTTTCAGCCGACATTGTTTAACTCCCTGAAACAAATATATAAAACAGCTCGATTTATACTTACGTGACAAAAAATATCGTATGCTCCTTGAAATAAAAACACTGTTTTAATCTCGCGAGAAATAGTTGGCAGCTTTACCGGCTTGTGCTCAGGCCGATAAAACTACCGACTTTTTCTCGCGGGAGTAAAACAGTGTTTTACTTCCATGGTGCATAATGTACTATATTCAATTTTGCCTGAATAGACTTAAGCAAATTTGAAAACTATACTACAATGTCAGTCAATACCTAGATGTTGTTGACATTGCCTAGTTTTTTTAGTATTGTCATGCATTGCTGACATTGTCTAATTTCAGACATTGTCGGTAACATATATACATATATTTTCAATCACATTTAACAATCATTTGTGACTCAGCATCATCGTCCAGACTGTTCATCATCCACACTATTATAAATTCACGTAATTCAATTTCCCTTTTAAGGCTAGGCTGAAAAAATTATTTGTTTAGTTTTAATTTGTATATATTTATTAATTTTTTTAAAAGATATTAATTAATGTGTGACCATATTGCCCACTACCCTATATTTTGCATTTTTTTCTTTTTTTTTGTGTACAAGAACTATATTTTTCAAGTTTACAGAACTCTAGTTTTCATCAAAAATCAATGCAAAAGGAAGTGAAAATATTATTAGTAGTTTTTTTTTCTTACACGCATAATAATTTTTAAGTCAGGAAACAAAATTCCGACGTCAACACTTTTGTAATTTTTCAAATCAAGATTTTTTACATGAACATAAAATTATTTGGTACACGTAATTAATATTTCGTTTACTACTTATCTTTTTAAGTTCACCAGATTATAATATGTTTTGCAACTTATACGCGTAATACAATAAATACACCCTATTTTCAGAAAGTGAAGTTAAGTGTATGTAATTTTATTTTATGTTCACGATAATTAAAACATTGCATTTGATAAAAATATATTTTTTTTGTATACGAATAATAGTTTTTAAGTGCACGAGACAAGTTTTTTACGTAAAAATGGTTGTTAATTTATTAATTCGCATTTTTTTTACGTGCACGTAATTAATATTTTGTGTACTTAATAATTTCTTATGTTCACAAAGTCCATTATATTGTTCAACATGTACGTCTAATAAGAAAAATACTTGTTTCTATAATTAAATTTATGTGTATGTAATTCGATTTTATGTTTACAATAAAAAGTAAATTATGTCCATAAATAAGTTAACATTTCATAACCTAGCTTTAAAAAAAGACAATTAAATAACGCAAAATTGAAATAGTATGGACGATGAGCAGTCTGAACGATGATACTGACTCTTAAAAATGTCTTTACATTTTGTTAAACATTTAGAAAATGAAAATGGCAGTTTAATTAATTTTAAATATTTCTATTGTGTACCATAAATATTTAACACCGTTTGAATCCCGCGAAGGAAATTGGCGTTTTGTTGATCTGCACGAGGGCGCTTATAGTGTTTTATTTTTTGAAAAAAAGTTGTTTATTTTAAAATTATTGATTAAAATTTTTAGCAAACAGAGTAATACGATAAAAAAAAGAAATCATAAAAAAGGATGTATATAATTTCGTTTGATTTAAACATATAATATGTTTGATTTAATTTTATCTGAACTAAAATTTTATCTAAAACACGTTTTAGATATTTACGTTTTGAAATGATATTTTTCCTTCATCAGAAATATTTTTATGTTGTAAAACTGAAAATTAATATATTTAATTAGTTATACACCATTGTTATTTTACTAAAAATATTGATAAAATTTTAAACTGATGTTACATTTCATTCAAATTTTATCTGTATATTTCTTTAACAACCTAGAAATATATTCCTGAAGAAGGTAAAATATAATTCCTAAACATAAATTAGTGTTTTTATTATCAATCGTAATATATCGTTCTTAAAAAAAATTATATATTGAAATCAAGAGAGACTTATATGATTTCTATTTGTTCTATAAAAAATGATTTGTTGTTGTTGCAGAATTGCTCTTATGCCTTGCACTTTTATTGTCCTAATCAACGGTTATGTATAAAGGCATATTAACGTAGACGTAATTAAAACTAAAATCAAAATTAATATAATTTGTAAAAAAAAAAAATGTTATCTACAATGTCATCTCATAAAACTAATGAATCAATTTATATGCGTTTCTGTCTCTTTTTTCCAAAAAAAAGTTGCAATCAAAATTCTGTCTGGACAATCTTTTTATTTATAAAATTATTCATACAAAAAAATTGATAATAGATCAGACGTATTGAAAACCCAATACAATTCGATTTTTATTAACAAATATGAAGTTAATAATATAAGTATTTATATTAAAGTGATGTGTTGTGTATCCAAAATTAAATTGCGAAAAATTAAATCATGATTTTAACCACTTGAATTCGCTGTCTCTTTAGTCACTCGAGCCGAACCGAAGATTGTTATTCAACTGATGATCTATTTCTTGGAGAGTGTCTCTTAATAAAATAAAATACTTGAATATAAAGAGATAAACCAAAATTTATATTTGCATTATAAAATTTAGATTCTTGAAAACACTATAACATTTTCAAATTTTTATTTATTTATTTGATAATATATTGCATCTATATTGAATACAAATTTAAAAAAAATCAATAAAATTATATAAAATAATTATTTAAAAATAAAATAGTTTGTAATACAGCAATTTTCAAATCAAAGAATTTATGATTCACTAAATTTCTTTATTTTGAATTGCCTTCTAAATGTAGAATTTATGGAGTAAACAAGTAACTTATTTCGCAACGCATAATTAATAAGCCAAGATATTTTGATAAGATCTTTTCTTAAAATAGCTAGACATAAATACCAGGAACTTATCAATCCGATAAATAATTTTAAAACAAATCTAATAAATATGATTAAAAATTTTTTATTTGCCTTGTAGAAACATAAAATTTACTAGTGTCAAGTTAAATACATTGATTTACATTTTGGCTATGTCTTATAGTGCCAAATCTCCTTTCTTTTTTCAAAAATGGTTTTGACTTCATGCAATTGTGATGTGACGATGAGAAATTAATAATAATCATAAATTGCTGAAAATATATATTTTAACATCAATTTGTTGTTAGTGTTGTCAAAGTAGGGTAAAGTAACATAGTAAATGGGAGGGTAAAGTGAAATACTTAAATTATTATGTAAATGAATCCTGATGTAGTCAGAACTTCATGAAACTTATAATAAGAATAATATTCTAACTTGAAAATAAAAAATTTGGATCTAACACAACAAACTGAGGCAACACACAATGCGTATTATTAAAAAATGAACAAATTTTTTAATTGAGACATCAATAATATTTGATTAACATTTAATTTTAACTTACAAAACTAACAGACTACGGTTTTAAAATACTGTAGTCATAGGTTTTGTTAGAAAAGTAAAATACACATGTCTCTAACACGTCAAACTTTAAATATTTGGCGTGTGTTATAGAGAAGTCAGGACTGCGAAAATTCGCGACCAATTTGTATTTCGTTGCGAGAGCGATCGCCTACCGCCCATGTCGGGTGGCGCAGTCGTGCAGTTAATGTGTAATTTAATTAACATTTAATAATATTTTTGTTTTATTTCCGTGCCTTATTCGACTTAATTGATGCTGAAATAATAAATTAAGATTGAAATTTCATCAATATAAACTTATTTTTCAATATTACATTAGGCATGTCACTTTACCCTCCCCTTTTAAAAAAAGGCTAATTTCGTCATTTTTTAGAATTCTGGTGTAGATCTATATATCAGCTATGTATTCAATAACTTCTTAGCTGATCGTTAAATTATCAACAAACAAAAAAAAACAATAATGATGAATGAAAACTGATTACGGTAAACGTTTCCTCTTAGCCATAATACTTTAACCTTATATTTTTTATTCAAATAAATAGAAAATTATGTAATGATCACAACAAATAATTTAAAAAGTGTTGTTAGTTCCAAATATTTTACCATTACTTGTTTATTTAACTTGATGAAGGCTGTATAATATTGTTACTGCTGATGATCCAACAGTGCTCACAAATAGACTACTTATTAGTAAATGAAACTTCTGGAATAATATGGAAAAATGTAATTATTTTCAATGAAATTTCACATATCTAGGCCACGAATTATATGTAAATTGTTTATTTCTTAGAATTAAACAATGAAAAGTTATTTTTAAATATAATATAAACATGAATATATTTTATTCGTACTAAGTGCATTAGCAAAACAAAATAATACATAAGGGCGTTTCTTCCTTAGCAATAGATTAGCGGAGAACTGAATGAAGTTTGCTATCGAAAAAATTTCAATGTATAATTAAAATCATGTTTAAACTTTTATATTGAAAATGAATTGTAAATAACAATTTAGGTTTAGTTGATAAATTTGTCTTATAATTGATAATAGAAAAAATTACTTAAGGTTTTTTCAAAGCTTAACTTTAAAATAACTTTTTTGAATTAATATTTAATTTGTTTATTTTCATATCTAATGTATGAATCTATTATTCAATATATCCAAATTAAGTTTTAAATGAATTAAAATTTTGTTGAAATTATATTTTCAATACACTCACAGAAATATAAGCTTTGAGTCCAGAATTGCCGTTTTGACTCAAGAATGAAAGGAGAAAGAAATATATAAACACAAGAAATAAACAAAGGTGAAAAGAAGTGAAACAACTGAACAATCGGTCTTTGTCTTTTTCTTGTGTTTATATATTTCTTTCTTCTTTCATTCTTGAGTCAAAACGGCAATTCTGAACTCAAAACTTATATTTCTGTGAGTGTAGCAGCAAATAACGTGACTGAAACATCATCGCAAAAAACTTCTTATTTCTACAAAAAAAGTATGAACTTTTCAAAGTCGGCGACGAGGAACGTATAATTTTGAAACGAACTGATACAAGTCAACCTATGATTTTTATGGTTTCACTTGAAGATTTGTATGACAAATTGCTAGAAGCTCATCTCCAAACTGGTCACGGAGGCAGGGACAAAATGATGTACTACGCCAAAAATAAATGGAAAATTTCAAAAGCAGTTTGTAAGATATTAGTATCCTGCTGTAAAACTTGCACCAAAAAAAGAGGTGCTCCAAAAAAAGGTGTTGTCATAAAGCCAATTAAATCTGATGGTTTCAATATGCGTGGCCAGGTCGATTTAATTGATTTTCAAGCCTGCAAGGATCGTGAATATAATTGTTTACTAAACTATCAAGATCATGGTACAAAATTCTTGAATTTGCGACCTTTAACATCGAAACATACAGTCAATGTTGCCGAAGAATTGTCTAAAATTTTGATGACACTTGACGAAGTACAAAAAATACTTACATATCTTTGAGAGAAGCTGTAACAAAAAAATCACTGTCCAGTGGGCAACGATACAAAAAATGCAACTGTAAAATTGCCTTGTTGTAATAAATAACTTTAAAAGTTAAAATAAAACATGCAAAATGTGGATTCGTTTATTCTGATTTCTGTTAATAACCTCTGCGAGAAAAATGAAATTCTTCTAACGGCCTGATTATTCTATCGGCTTACGATATATATATATATATATATGTACAATAAATGTACAAGTTATTTGTTTAATGAAACTTTTAATTTCCTGATTAATTAATGCAAAACTGCTATTGTTTGTATTACATAAATACTAAAATTAAATGTTAAATTTCATACCGGTCAGTTAATTTATGTTACATTACTCATGAAAAATTCAATTCTACCGTTGATATAATAAACGAAAACACAAAATGTTAATTTATGAATTGTAGGTTACATAATAGTTGGTATAAAAAATATATTAAAACTGTATAACATTAAAGTATGTATATAAGAATTACATTTTTAAAAAATATATATGGACAAATTTTTAGAACTTTTAACCTACCTGTCCCTCGCATTTCAATTCAGTTTTGTGAATTATGAAAGATTTTAGTTTTTATGGTTTGCACACTTCAAATTATTGTGATTTTACACTTTGTACGTATTTATAAGTTTATAAGAATTATATTTTAAAAATATTTCAGAATCCCAAGTCCGAATTATTGCGTCTTTGACATGTCCCTTTAGGTTATGCAAAAACATTTTCTTGTTTAATTTAGGAGCACAGAGTTAAACTGTAATTAAAAAATTAATAAACATTACTTTCAACTTTACAACAAATACAATAAACACAATTCAAATGATGCGCATTTAATATGTAAGCTAAAAAAATTATCAAAATCTGTCCCTGAGTTTTAATGTCAAAGACGTAATATATTTTGTAATTGAAAATATTTATATTTAAAAAATGCTTTTGTATTTCTGGATGAACTGCACAGTATTTTGATGTAATAAAGTATGTGTGCGTGCAATAAAATGTAATTATATATTAAAAACTACTTAAATAATTGAAAGACCGTTTCAAAATATTACGTCTTTGACATTAGAACAAAAAAGCTGTCAAAAACGTAATATTTAGCTATGTTTTTACAATTAAATATTAATTTAAAGTTACGCGCATATAATTTATCACTATTCGACTTTATATTATTCATTTTATAGTAATAATAAATGATAATTATCATAAAACTAAGATGTGCTAAAACTTTTTTTTTCAAAAATTTGGCAAGTTGAAAGTTAAAGGTTCTAGAGAATTATCCATATATATAGCACAAATAATTTTTATTTGAATTAAATGATATAAAATAAATACTGTAACATTAACATAAAGATTCCAACTAACACGACGTAAAAAAGTTCCAAAATTTAGTCAAGTAAAACTTTTCTCATTGGAAGCGAGTGGTGGAAAATTATGGAAAACGAGAATCTTTAATCTTTCACTAATAACTGTTGTTATTCAACTTCGAATTAGTTAATTTGTCTTTATTTAGTTGAGCTATTAAAAGTGTCAAATAAAATCCAATAGCTAAAATAAATTTGCTTTAAAACAAAAGTAGTTATTTGTTACTGCATTCGGTAATTGCTGTAATTTTAAATATAATTTTTTAAAATATTTTCTCTGTGAATAATTTTGTTTTCAATAGTGATATAGAAACGTAGTCTTTTTTTTAAATCAATCCCAAGTTAACATTAATAAGTGGCTTCATTTATAGTAAGACCACAAAGGGTACATTTATGGCCCATAAATAGTACCGTACATAAATTTTTGCTTACACAAAAATACAAGTACCATAATGTAATTAGTGAGTATATTATTGCAAAAAAACGATTTTGATTGAGAAAAATGACAAATTCTAGGTCAAGACTCGTCATCCTCAGTGTGACATCGCACGTGCACCATCTAAATGTACATCCTCACTTTTTGTGTGGGGCATGTACTCACACGCAATATATATACCATACATAATTGGCTTATAACACACGTACACGGTGTCGAAGTCTGGCGAGTGCACACGCAGAGTCGGAGGAAGACAAACGATTTTATCACGAAAAATCAGGAACCGAAACGAAATCTAGGACTGGGCGCGTGCGCGCTAACAGTCAACGGGGGGAGAAAAGCCGCTTTTTGCAGGGTGGGGTGTTGTCGTAAAAGGGTGCTCCAGTAGCTACGAGAGCTCCGCATCGTGGATGTCGTGTTCATACTCTGCGTGTTTTCAGCTTGCGGCTTGTTTTTTTTATTTGCGTTATCCACCCAGCCCCACGCACTTGGCGCGCTTTTCAATTAGCCACTAAAGATTCGGTGCTGTGCGAATTTTTCAGGTAATGTGTGCTTCTAAACCCTGTGCCTGTGTGTCTGTGAAGGTGCTGTGATAACGTGCTATCATGTAGCAGTGCGCATTCAATTTTTGGTGAATTGTTTCTGCCGAGTGATCTCGCTGTTATCGACGGGGACAGGAGGGTTAGATGAACCACCCAAGCCGGTCCTGCCACCCCCTGAAGCTGACCGCACACAACTCCAGATTTCATCCAACTTGAACTGGATTTTTGTTTCCACGCTTTCTTGGATTTAACGCTTGAAAGGTAGAGATTTTAGTCGAAAGAAGGTCAGGAGTGGGGGTCCTTTTGGCAAAAATGATCAGAGTTTGGTTAAAAACTAGAAGAGATTTTTGGAAAAGCCACTGCTAATAATCGTATTATAATGAATTTATAATGATAATGGAAGATTGATCCTGCAACTGAATGGGTATTACATTTGCCAATTGAACTAGAAATTAAAGCTAAAAGATTTGTTGGAATAGTAAAACCAAACTTGAAATAAGTTTCATTGACATTAATTTGTATTTTATATTAAATAACGAAATGATGGTAACACATATTGGTTCTAATGCATATTCCAATTATCGAATGTATTAGTGGTTTGGAGAAATAGTTGTCGGAAAATGGTACGTTTGATATTGAGTTTGCTGAAATGTCGGTACTGATATTAACTTGTTATGATTATTAGTGAAAAATTTAGATAACTTCTGAGTATCATTGAAAATATTACATTTTTATGAAGAGACTAATTTAAATATATAATTTTCATCGATTGATACTTCAATGATATAATTGCGATAATTATTATTCAGATATAAATCGAAATTAGATGGATTGCTTTTGTGTACAAATATATTACAGCGACGAAATGTATCTGCATTAGTAAGTGGAAATGAGCTGGTTTTTACATGAATTGCCTAAAATCTAGCTGCTTTTTATTCACTCATGTGAACATTTTAGCATTCCATCATCATATATTCTATCTTTATTTGTATGATTTCAAAGAACTGGAATTTAAGACACTAAAACATAGACAAAAATATTTCTTCAATTAAACTTGATATCACTTTTTATATTAACGCATTATTATTATTGTTATTATAATTACGTTATGATGCATAGTACACTAATAAAAGTAATAATAATAACAATAGATGTAGTATTCCTGTAGGGTTTCTGAACTGGAAACATATATATTATCCTTTGAAGTTAGTTAGGTGAGAAGTTACAATTGTATGTGTCTGTATATATAGAAGCCTCTTGCATTTGCCTTTGCCGACCCCAAAAAACTAAGTACTAAACTTAAATCACACACTGCTGTGTATTAGTTATAATTATTTGCTAATATATTCCGATTAGCAAATTTGAATTTCTAAGTAATTCAAGTTATTTTGTTGGCCCAACGAAACTTTAATTTTCCTTTTGAAATATGACTATTGTACGATTCTCTTTTGTAAGCTCGAATATATTTAAAACAAATTTCAAGTATCGAATTTCAATTGATTTAATGTAGAAAAGGGAATTTTGCACAAAAGGGAATCGGAAAACTTTGTTTGTTAACAAATAATTTCGCTTGAATTATGAAACTAAGTTTTTTTCAAAGATTTATTTTTTTGCAAATTTAAGGCCTTCTCTTGTTTTAGCGATGAATGTTCGGTCAGCCGAGGTTTTTCATTGGCTATCGTTGCCGAGAACAAATCTCTGTCTCGTCGAAATACCACACCAAAAGCGTCTGAAAGATAAAGAACGCTCGCAACCGTAGTCGCATGGCAAATGGGGATGCTGAATTTTTTATCGGCAATGATGAACCCGTGAACCCACGCGACGCACATAAAATTGTTTTATCCACGTGCATGAATGATGCAAAGTCTTGCAATAAAGATTCGCAAATAAAGCGTGTTTTATAGATAATCATATTTAAGAAATTTAATAAAAATGAAACAAAAATGAAACCAAAGATGAAATTGAAAAAAAATTGCTGTAATTTTACTTATTTTCATCAAATGTATTTATGCAAGTTTGAATAGTCATGTATGACGTTAAAAAATTATCAGACGTTTTTCAAAATTCTTAAGAGTGATGATTATAATGAGTTTAGTCTTCCAGTGAAAAGTGGGTTAAATTAATTATATCTAAATTGAGATATTTAATGTCAAAGTTTAGTCAATTAATATCAGGTCTCATGGAGAGGCGAAAAATAACTGCATTACTAATTATTAGTCATCAACTATAAATGTCAAATTTTAATCAAAAACTGATGAATTGTATATTACAACCGAACAAATTAAACCCATTTCTTGTCGTTGATGCAAAAAGGCAACAGTTCGAAAAATTACTTTTCGGCTTTTTAATTATCAAAAAAATGAACAAATCATTGGAAAAAAACGAAACAATTCTTTTTGCATTTACATATACATTTTGGTTATACAAATATATCTGTACATTTTTTATTTTTGTATTTTTTGCAAAAATAAGCTTTTTCAATGGTTTGGCCGGAAATGGGTTAATGCTTATTATTAGAAAATGAATTACCATGTGATTTAAAAGACATATGTATATTAATAGAGATCTTCCAGTAAAAATGACCTTAAAGTACAATAACTAAAACTTTTAAAGTTGTATATACGCTTTTAAAATTGTATGTTTTTTTAAAAATTTTTTGTACCATTTTTCATGTAAAAATATCCAATCCGTTTATGTTCCATATAAAACACTTTTCACTAGGGGCATTTTGAAGGTATTTTCATTTACTTTAAGGGTATGATAATGATTTTTTTCAGAAACCTTTATTTAGCTGTTAGTGGCTTGTTTTAATTAATTCTCAGCTTAATTAAATGATTTTTATTACGTAGATACATTAAGTACAACTTAAAATGTTAGGTGCATAATATTTTTGTTTGTTTCTAAAACTTTAATTTTCAAAAAAATTATGTGTAAAAAAGCAAAAATTCTTATTTGACAGCTGTTACTCAGTGACATTTCAAGTTTTTTTTTTAACTAAAAAATAGTATAATCAAATGAAATTTAATAATTAGAATTAATCAGATTTATAAAATATACTATCTCGATTCATTTTTGGAGAAATTTATGATTACATCAGTATTCTAAAAAAGTTATTTAAAAAAAGTACATGTGTTACTGAGTTTTGCAGATTTTCATAAGAGTCAAAGAAAATCAATGAAACATATATTAATCTAACATATTTTATGAAAAGATATTACAAAATGGTATTACAAAAGTTGATTCTTTTGAATTAGATCCATTTTGCATTTGCTACAAATAAACCTTTTAATCATAAATTATTTGAAGTTTAATGTCAAGTGTCACTTCGTGGAGGTTACAATTTTTTCCGTTACGATGAACATTTCGATATTAGGTATTTAAAATAAACTCAAACTTACGAAAAACTATTAAAATAACATAATTTGACAAATATCATTAATAATCTAACAATGAATTTTTATTTTCGATGCAAAAATCTACTTAAAAGAAAACGTGTCAATTTTCCGTTACGCTATTTCCAAAAAATCGGACTATTAATTTTATAATTTATTACATCCAAAACTAATGATTTTTTGACAATATTTATCTTTATAAATTTAATTTAAAAGAAATTGGTTTAAAATAGTATTCTAAAATAAAAGAATTAATTTTACTTTTCAAATTACAATATTTAATTAAGGAACGTTAATTGAATATTATACAAAGTAAATAGTGGAATAAAATAAATTCATAAACTTGCATAAAATTATCATTTTTAAAAATAACAATTTTCAATTGAAAAATGAAAGATTTGTAAGATATGCCCATGTATTTTCCATTTAAAATTTGGATGGCTTTGGGATAGATTTTTTTTTTCTAAAAGGGCTCAAATCTGGGTCAAAATCCGTCACTTTATATCCGCAATCCGACCCAAAATAAGGACCATCTTATTATTGATTGTAATTTATTAAAAAAAATTGTCTTACTTATTTTTCACTAACCAAGCTATAATTGAAAAAGTTATAAATTAAAATGTTGGGAAAAGAAACCACTTTTAATGAATTTTACTATAAAACTTGTTATACTAGATATAAATTAATCAAAAGTTGTGCATAATTTACGTTTTACCTAATTACATGTCCATCCTGTAGAGCTAGTAATTCTGGGCAATAGTATACTTACAAAAGTCAAATAGTTTTTCCCTCCACTCTATTTTATTGTATTATTTACAATTGTGTTTTAAAAAAATTGTTTATTTCAAAATTGTTAGATGTATTAAATTTTATCCTATGTGCGAAGATTGATAAAAAATAATTTTAACTATATCTTTCATAGTTTTATCGAATAACCAACATTCGAATTTAAAAAAATTTAATTACACTTTTCTTTGATTCGTTAAAAATTGAGTTATCTAGTTTTTCCGGTAAGCCGCAGAAATGAATTACTTCGGTATCACAGTTATCTCATGTACTGAAATGACCATTATCCCGTACTTGACAATATCAAAGGAGCATTGTGATTTCGATATAATTAATTACATATAAACTGATATTCAATTGTACTGATAGTAGAATAACTTTATTTTACAAAAAAAGATCTTTAACAATAGAACTTCAAAATTTGATAATCTCAGACTTGTGCAGTACTTTGTTTGGTCAACAATTAAAAAGAGTTAAATTTATAGCTTTTTAATTGTTAATATCAAAAAATGGCTCTATTATCAAATAAAAAAACTTTAACTGTCCCTATTATTTAATTTAATTATATTTTCGTCTATTTAAGTTTTAAATAATAAAATTTCGATCATAAAAGACTCTCAGTTAAGTTCATTTTGTCAAAAACCCTATTAGTAAATTAAAAAAAACTTTTGATTTCTTTTGATCCAGCAAAAAGCCCCAAAATCATTTTTTATATATTTTGAAAACCAAGTTTTTACCTGACAATATAAAATACAATTTTTTAAACTCAATTTTAATGTTATCAACAAAACGATTCAAGTTTAATTTTTTTTTGTATGATATTACCTGAAATAGAGTTAAGGTGATTTAGCGAATGTCAAAATAAACGTCTTATGGTTTCCCTTGTGTTTTGCAAATAAAAGTGTCGTGAGCAATAATCTCTAATGCATTCTGTTTTGCCATTGGCAATTCGATTCGTATCTGGGTATAGAGATTTTATTTAGGTGACTGATATATATATAGGTATACCTATATATATATACACACTCTATTTCAGTCAAATAAAGTCATGTTTTTATGGCCATATAGATTCAGACAGACGTCTATCGACATGTTTTATTACAGCTAAAACTGATAATGTCTTTCATCAAACTTTCAATGGTTGTATCGTAAAAAAATTATATTATAAAATATTTTTGAATCATATCAATAAGAAGAATAAGTTTGAGTCCAAGACTCTAGATTTTTGTTGAACAATTTTTAGTACATTGTATAATATTTGTAATATTCAGCAGTTTCCTTATTTTGTGTATAATCTTTTTCAGTTACAGTTGATATGTGAACGAAAACTCGATCAGAGGAAATATTATTTTTCCAGAAAAAAAAGTTGAAAATAATGTTTATAAAAGTATAAACAAAGAAAAATTCGAAAAATTGAATATTTTTGACTTAATATTATCAAATATGTTTCTTTTTCAAACACAGTGTTTTGAAAAATTGGATTATTAATTCAAGTTCTTTTTTCTTTTAAAAAGAATACTTTTAATGTTTGTAAATGTATTTGTTATTTTTGATGAAATTGTAGTGATGTGTTCGATGTTGAAATATTAGAAGGAAGCACGAGAGCAAGAAAGAATGCATTTTTCATATATAGTACAAAACATTTCTACGTGCAACATATATCAATATACCTTATTTTGATGATACTTTGACGACATATCATTAAGTGTTTAGAACTTGAACGAATATTTTTTTATCGACAAGATTTATACTCAGTCTTATCAAATAAAAGAATTGTTGATTTATTTAAAGTAATAACTGCACTATTTCTGCTAAAAATATCTTGTTGAATATTGGAGAAAAACTAAGTACAAAATAAATAATAGTAAGGAAAACAGTTTTAACATCTTTAACCTTGAATAGTTTCGTTTATACGACATTTTTTTTTTGTAAATAAAACAAATTCTGAATTATTTTTGTAGGTCAAATTTGTGTTCAGTTCATATTTTTGTTGTTTACAAATAATAGCAATAAAGTAAAATTGATTGATTTTTAGTTACAATATGCCAAATTGGTGCATACAAGTTGTTGAGAATTTTTAATGACAAATTTCAAGTAGAATTAACAAAGCTATTTAAAATAGACAACAAAAGAATTTGCAAGATTTCGATTTTCTCATTATTTATTCCAAGAAAGAATGAACGACTCTTAACATGAATTTACGGGCAAATTGTTTTTATTATAAAAAACTTGGCAAAACGTTTTCTTCGTACAATAATGCAAGTTTGGTAGCCTAGTGCACGGAAAAAATTTTGGGTCATCGTATGCCCCATATAGTACAGCCGATGTATTAAATGCTAAGACGTTATATGCTCCGGCAAACGGGACGTATATCGTCCCATACGGGGCATCAGACGCACCGAATTTAACCCAACCACTGTCCTGCCTTTGGATGTCTTTCATTGCGGGAGCTCTGATACCCCGTTTACGATCTGTTGTACCATAACCTATAATTCGACAGACGTACCATAGCAAGTACGTCTGATGCCCCGAAAACTTTTCCGTGTGTGTATTGGATGATTTATGACGTTCGTAAAGTCGAAAGATCTTCTCAGCTTATTGTTTACATCGAATTCTATTTGAATATATATATATTTTTTTAAATTAAATTTTTATGTACCAATGAACGTTGTTTGTAGACATTTATTTTCTTTTTGTTTTCTTAAACTGAATTCATCGTCAATTTTTTATTTCCCAAAATATTAAATGACAAATTTTTTCAAAGCTTTTTAACATGTTTACATAAAAGCTTTTATATGTATAAAACATTTTTACTTATATTTTTTAAAGTTTTAGTATGTGTTTACACTTTCGAATTTAAGTTTATTTTGATTTTTCAGTATAATACTGAAGCGGAAACTTGTTTATACTTGGACAAATATTTACTTTTTCTCTTCTTTTTTTTTATTTACAAACTCTTACAGTGCACTATTCACACGAAATATTTCAAAGGATCTTTTTGATCGTGTTTACTTGATAAATAAAGCTGAACTTCTAATGATAATTACTTGCAAATAACATTTCTTTAGTTTGCTAATAAATTTCATTTCTTTATTTTTAAGAAATTGAAAAATTCACTTACTATTTTGGACTTAAGTTTTTTTGCTCGACATTTTTTAAATAATTTTCATCAAACAGTCATAAACGTTTTCTTAAAATAATAAATATTAACGATAAAAAGTAAACTTTTCACGTGACCTTCAAAAAGCATGTAAACAAAAACAAAAACTAACGTTTGTTTCAATTAACGGCAACAAAACGTACGAACATTTCTTTACATTAAAACTTTTGTTCGGAATATTCTTTTTCCTTTCTAATATTGTAAATAAAATAAACGAACATTTCATTTCACTCACTTTTGAACTTAAAAGATGAAAGAGAGCTTACTCGGATGTGAAAAAAATAAAACTAAGTACAGATGTACGTAAGGGAATGACCGCCATTATTGATTTGAGCATGGTTCACCTTTGAGTTTTTGTCCATCTACTTTTTCCTTGTTTACTTCATTCTTTTTTTGTAAATATAGCGAAAACCTCCGGTCTACCTTCAAATGAAGAATTACTTTTTTATTACCTTTGAATGTCAGCGGTGTTGATAAAGACACTGCAAAGATAAGAAAAAGTTCTAAAAAGTCAATACCCTCTGTTTTTGGAATAAAAGAAATAATCAATAATTCAGTAGCTAAAATTAGTGTAATTTCAGCGAATCATTTGTAAGTCAATGTAATATTTCCAGTAAATATGATGATGTTTTTTTTGAAAAGTAAATACAGAAGTATACTGTGAAAACAAAAATATCGATAAAAATGAAAGTAAACAAAAGACAATAATAAACAATGAATGTAAACAAACTTTTTTAACAACTGTTTTATTAATAATGTTGACGATAAATTATATAAAAATATACTTTCATCATGGCATCTAGAAAATATAAATAAAGTGAAAATTATGATTTTCTTATAGTATTTTTGTAAATTCCCATGCTTTTACTCGTACTTTCACAACGACATATGTTACCTACTTCTTTTTTTTTATTTATGTGCAACATCTTTTCAAGCGTTCGTGAATTCACATCTCGCGTGCTTTTTTTCTCTTTCCACTTGTATCTTTCAATAAACAACAAACCCGAGCAAGCATTAAATTAAGAGTTTGAAGAAAAAATTCACGAATGGAGATTTATTTACGTAACTGCGGTGCGGAATTACTTATGATGTGGGAGCTGCAAATTTTGGACATAAAGATATATAGCTGACACAAATGAGACATAATTAAAATGAGACCTTGACGTACTGATTAAATGGAGATGCAGATATGCCCAGAGACACGGTCAATTATTTATGTTTACAGGTTAGATTTATGTAAAGGTTGTTTTAGGAGCATACGTTGGATAAATAAAATATAAATTGCAGGTAACTTTTTTTTGTTGTTGCTGAGAGAAAATTATAGTAATGAAAATGATCGTTTAAACAGTAATTTAGTGGACGTTTAAAAAATTGTATTTGTTTTTTTAAAGAGCAGTTGACCTTCTAGTTAGTTTTATTGTTTACAATGATATACTACTGTCTATTTATTTCATTTGGTAAACAATAAATCAAATCAAGTAAATAGTAAGATATTTTTCAAAGTTAAAAAAATTCAAATTATACCATTGATCAAAATTAAAGTTTTTGTGAACCTTGCAAGATTATTACAGCACAATTATTAAAATCTGTAAACGGGTAAACAAATTTAGCATAATGTAATGTTTACAAACTTTATAACCAATGAATTCATATGTTTTTATTGTAGATTTTTAAAAGTTGGTTAAAAATTCTGCAAATTTAAAAAAAATGTTTTCGATGATTTTGAAGGAGTCTCTTATAATTAAATGATGGTTACAGTTAATTTTCTAAGCTCCAGTGGGTCTTGTAGAGTCTTGTATTTTTGGATTGTCCGAAAGATTTCTTATCAAAGTGATAAGAATACAACTTAATTTTTATCCCTAAAGCATTAGAAATGTCAAATGTTCCACAAGTATGTTTAGAATCACTCTAAAAATCACTGCAAAACGTGTAAGTTCTTATGGCCGTAATTTATTGTGTTATGAGCTAATATTTTGGATTTTGCTAAGGAGCTGACAATTGTGTTGGAATTCCAACTCAATGTGTAGGACACGATCGTGTTAGAAATTAATTTGACACGTATTCTAGGTAAACCATTTTCTCAATCAAATATTATATTAAAAAAACAACAACAAAAAAACGATTATCGAAACACGCTTTTATTTAATTTAATACGCGTCAAATTAATTTCCAACACATGTCAATGTGTTGAAACTTATCAACCTATTGAATTTTGCTTTCTTTTGACTAATGTCGTGCTAAATTAGAAATATCATAAAACCATATTTTTGATTACTCATCAGAAAATAAATAATAAGGGGTATCCTATTAATAAATAATAAGGGGTATCCTATTAATAAATAATAAGTGGGGTTCAAAGAAGGTCATACATCCAAAAAAGTGATTCTGGGACTTTTGACTCAAGATTTTTGGCCCAAAAATATAATTTTTTTTCTTTAATTAATCAAACTAATAAATCTATGTGTTTTGTTTATTATTATTGTGAAATGTAACGAAAAGTTGTTTTTCATCCAACAAATTATTTTTATTTCAACAAAGAAGAAGGATCAAATAACAAGTGCACCTAAAATGTTTGCAATTAATACAAAATATCAGCAATATTAATCAATTTTAAATGTAATTGCGGTACGAATAACAATAAATTATTTTATAAATTCAACATTATACAAACGTCATTAATGTGAAACAATCAATAATTTATATATTTTTTGTAATATAATTTATATAGTTTTTGTCTCATTTATTTTAGAATACACTATCTATTTCTTTTTAATGACAAATATTCATCTTAAAAATTAAATAATTCGATATTATTATTTCATTAATAAATTATTTATAGATTTAGTCCATTATACACTCGAGGGAAAAAACGCAGCACTTATTTTTATGGAAAATTCAAATTACCATAACTTGGTCAGTTTTTTAGATAAATTGAATAATTTTTTGTTGCTTGAGAACTTGAATCTTTATATTTAAAATGCATAAGCTAAAATAAAGTTTGCTGGTTCCTATCGATCCAAATCGATTTAATCTTCTAACCCTCACGTATGAAAATTTCATTATTAAAGACTCACTTTTTTGGATACCCGGCCTTTTGGCCCAAACCCATTTTTTTTTTTTTTTTGTAT
>JABFPM010000664.1:0-25955 GCA_022817325.1 Idris sp. 1 HC-2018 | reverse complement strand
TCGAGTTTAGTATCATTGGATAGATTTTTTAAAAATATTTGACACGTATTTTTCCTTTTTTCGATCCGATGTGTATTTCTCGAGATATTCGACCGTTCCGGGACTTTTTATTCACCCTGTATTATAATGTTGAATGAACATTTTTTGTTTGAAAATAAAATGTCAGCAACCGACTACATAAACTTGTTTAATATATTGCAAATTACAATGCATTTTTATCTTATTAAAATCTAGTTTTCATTTAAAGAATTTTAAGCTTAAAAAAAAAGTTAAAATATGCTTCAGAAAATAAAATTTTACAAAATAATGACCAAAATTTAAATGTTATTATATTTAAAAACAAAACAAATTAGAATATAAAAGAAGTTGAAAAATATATAAAAATAAATGAAAGAATGGTTTTGTTTTTCTAACAAATTTACTTTTGATATTCCAAAAAGCATACCACTTTCATATTATTCATCATGATAATTATTTTTAAACAAATTTTAAGAAACTTTTATCTTGGAAAATTAGTAAAAAATAAATTTACAACCTAAACGAAAGAACAAATGATAAATAAAAGCGTTTATTAAAAAAAAACGTTCAATAATTTTTCTTATTTTATAGTTTTTGGACTAGCATTCTTTGTAATAATATATGGGCAATTCTCTAGAATCTTTAACTTTCAGCATGCCACATTTTTGGAAAAAAAGTTTTAGCATCTTAGTTTTATAACAATTAGCATTTATTATTATTACTTTAAAATGAATAATATAAAGTTGAACAGTGATAAATTATATGCGCGTAAATTTAAATTAATATTTAATTGTAAACACATACATAAATATTACGTTTTTGACAGCTTTTCTGATCTAATGTCAAAGACGTAATATTTTGTAAGGGTCTTTCAATTATTTAAGTAGTTTTTATTATATAATTTGATTTTATTGCTCGCACTTATATTTTATTACATCAAAATATAGTGCAGTTCATCCAGAAGTATTAAAGTATGTTTTTAAATATAAATATTTTCACTAATATTTTCAATTACAAAATATATTACGTCTTTGACATCAAAACTCAGGGACAGATTTTGATAATTTTTTTAGTTTACATATTAAATGTGTATCATATGAACCGTGCTTATTTTATTTGTTAAAGTTGAAAATACTGTTTATTCATTTTCTAATTGCAGTTTAAATCTATGCTTATAAAATAAAAAAAGAAAATGTTTCTGCCTAACCTAAAGAGACATGTCCAAGACGTAACAATTCGAACATTCTTATAAACGTGTAAATACTTACAAACTGTAAAACTATTATACTACTTTGAAGTGTGCAAACCTTAAAAACTAAAATCTTCAATTTAATAATCTACAAAATTAAAGTGAAATGCGAGAGACAGGTAGGTTAAAAGTTCTAGAGACTTGCCCATATACATAAGAATATGGATAACATTTTAAAACTAAAAAAACATTTGACTAGCAATAGAGTAGCAAAAAATTTAAATATTCGAAACAAAGAATTTTCATTTAGTGATTTTCTTACGTGTGTTACACATAAGTTATTTTTATTTTTGCGAGAATTCTGTACACGCAACACATTATAACTTAAAAATTGCCAGATTTTGATTTTCATTCTGTTTTTGTACTGATTACGCGGATTGTTTAAAATTATTTATGAGCATTGCACGCACGGTTATCATTATATATGCAAGCACGTATAAAATGTCATTTAATCGCCATATATTGGTAAATTTAACAAAGTACACCTCAAAAACGGTTTTCTATCATTTGTACAAATGTCATGCGTAAAATTATTTTAAACTAAATATTCATATATAATAGTCACAGAGGGCTTGCAACCTCTCAAAATTTGACATTGGTAAGTTACTTAAAAGTAAAAAATTGTCAGTAACAAAATTAGACGCCATACATTGTAAGTTGAATAAATAATAAAAAAAACAAAGAAATATAAACATTTTATGTTACAAGATTTGATGGGATCCATTATAAGTTCAAAAAACTTTTAATAATTTTTACGCACGTAATATAATTTCCGATAAAATGAATGTAAACTGTAAGCGATTGTAAATATTTTCTCGTTTATTGGCGCAAAATTTAAAAATTTGCTTTAAAAATGGGTTTTTTTTATTTTTGACGCGCTTCATGCGCGTAAAAGCATTTTCAACCACATAAACATGTATTGTCACGGAATATTGACAACACCCCAAAACTTAGAGTCTTTAACTCCATTAGAAGTGGTTGAAATTATGGTTGCAAAATTTGACACACACACATGAAGTTAAATAAAACCGTTAAAAAAAAAGTTTAATAAAAATATCAACGTTAATAAAAATAAATATTTAATCCTTTTGTTTTAAAAGTTTCTTTTAAGCATTGTCAATTCATTTATAAAATTTGTACGTTAAAATAACATAATTTCTTATATTTTTATGAAACGCAAAGAAAAAAAATAATTATACATTTTACGAATATTTTTATCTCTAGAAATATGTTTAAAATAATCTGAAGTAATATCCAAAATCTGGGAAATTGTTTTATACCATTTTAAAATTATTTTCATTGAATTTTTTCCGAATTTACATACAAAAGTTAATTCCTTGACTAAGAAATAAATTGAAGATTAAAAGTGTTAATACCAAATTCAACTCACAAATAATAAAACATTATTTTAAATTTAAGAGGGATTCAAAGTATACTGAATGTCATTCATTCGACGTTTAATAAATCCGTTGTCAGTCAAATGTGTAAATTGCGTTCTACCAAAAATACACAAGGTATTTCATTCATAAATCATAAATGTCGCTTAAATATTTCAAAAATTGTTCATGAAATTAAATAATTCTTTTTAAATTGTAAATTTAGATAAATTTAATAATAAAGTATAATTACTAAAATAAAATTCTTGTTCATTTTCAGTACTAAAAAAATTATTCATAAAAGCAAATTACTTCATCAATTCAAGTATTTATTATAATGGGGACGTTCAAGTAAATTTTTTTACATCGGAAAGGGTAATAAAAACGACAACTCCTCTGTGTCACTCACTGCGCTCTTTAAAATACTTTTAAAGCTTAAACATTTTAATACGAATTCTCTCTTATCTGGAAATAACTTAAATATTTATTATAGAATAAAAATAAACTGAGATTTGTAACTAAATTACAAAATTGGAGTTTTCTATGGATAGTGAACAGTTTTAAAACGAACACTTTATTGCAGGTAATTTTATTATTCTAATAAAACTGTTGTTTTATTTGATCTTTATTTTGTACAAAAAATCATAATCTGGCAGCAAATAAGCTGCATATAAGATAAAAAATTGTATTATTTATCATCTGCATAACTGTATAAATAATAATAAATAATGCTTATTTACATCTCTTCAATCACAAATAAAAATAATACATTTTAAAAGATGATTCAGAAACGATTCATCATAATTTCTATCAGAAATATCAGTACAAAGTTATTCTTATTACCGCAATTTTTTCACAGTATTGATGAGAAAAAAAACTTTCTGATATAATTTTCACATTTTATTGCATTTTGTTCGAAAAACTTATATCTTGAATAAAGTTACTCTAATTCATTTAATTATATCAATTGAATTAATTTTTTTCTACTTTAAACTGCATTTAGTAAAAAAAAAAAATAATTAGCAGATCTTTTAAATCATAAATAATTTTACAAGACATGGTACGAGACATGATAAAAAATTGCTAATAAAAATACTTTGCATTAAATGATGTTTTCCTAATTATTTATATACTTGCATAACATTTGCATAATTAAAGATAAACTCTATCTTCTTTATATAGAATAATTTTATTTTTTTTTCATTATAAAAAAATTATCTTTTAAATTCACTAACATATTATCATAGATTAAAATTCTTGAATTTCATCATAATTCTTATAGCATCACTCGAATTGTTCAAATATTTAAAAATCTGCGAGAAACATTGAATATAATTTAAAACAATCTTTTTCGTTTGAAACTTTATATTTTCTTTCATAAGAAATTAATTAGTCAGCAATTTAATGTTTAAATCAATTCAACCAACTTAAATTGCTTGCAAAATCAGATTTTGTTAAGACTGAAATGTAAATTTCCCTACATTATTTTGTAGCAATCCAAACTTGAACTTTGAAAATTACTTTTTGAATAAGAAATTCATTAAAATTATTAACATTTTCTTGAAAAGAAAATGTTTTCTCAATTACTAGGTTCAAAGTATATGAGCGTACGTACAAGTACTCTTATTCTAAAGCAGTAAAATAATTACTCTCTTTTACTGTTGGTTACCTCGTTCAATAGTTGCCCGAAATCGTATTTCTTAGCGACGAACGATGTGGACTCCTAGTTGAAATTTGCACGACGGAAAATGTGAACAAAAAAAGATACAGGGACTCACCTTCTGGCAACTGAAGCGTGCTGCAACCGTTGCCAATGCAAATCCAATTACCCAAAGGATTGTGGCTTGCAGGCCTCGATTGGGGCTCGGATCATTGACACGTCGGCGTTCGGCTTACGAGAATTGTTGGACATTGATGGCTCAAAGAAGATTCAAGGCGATTCCCGTTTGTCGCTTTGCCGGACGCACATCGTTCAAATATCCGCAAGCCATTTTCTTCCCCGCTTCACTTTCTTTATTGGATTGCAAAGGTTCGACCTATTTTTTCGCCGCACTGAGCAAATTCCTACTTTTTTTCTTTGACGAAAAAAGGTTGCCTTTCTCTTCGTGTTTTTTTTTCTTTCTTTTATTGTTTGTCAATTGATGAAATGGAATAATTGCAACTCTTTGAGTGGGTATTCATTTCAAATAACGACCTGTTTTTGTTAGACATTAAGGATCCGAATAGCAGCGAATGTTCGAAAGCATGACTTGCAGACTTGGCTTAGTAAATGAGAGTTGCGCTTTTCTCTGTGCAAAATTTTCCGCTTACTACTGCTCAACTCAAACCCTTTTCTCGAACCACAAACCAAATACCTTTGCGAATTACAGATACGCTTTCTAGAACGGCCACTCTCACGATAGTTGAAGGTGTTTACGTTCTTTTACTTCAGTGTAGTTGAATTTATCTTTGAATGTGTACTGACAAATATCCAATATGTTTGATAGCCAAAGTTCAATTATCCTGAATACTCGGACAATCTGAAAAAGCAAATTTCAAATTTTAAATATTTTCACAGCTATTTGATTATCTCATATAACAAGTTTTTCATATATGTATACGTATAATGACAGCGAGCTGATCAAATGGAATTTTCAATCCTCTTCCAATATTGAGTTGAAAAAGACAAAGTTTTCTATTTTGAACTTGCAGAATGTACATATGAGTTTAAAAAATCTTTATTAAATATTAGAGCAATTTTTGTTATTTTTGAAATTTGAAATTTGTGACTTTTAACGCATTAAGTCTAAGTTATTTTTAATTACATACTTCGTACATACTTTTAATACTGCAATGTAAAATTTATGAAACTTTGCAAAATAGAACTTCATAACAAAACTTTTTTACAAAGTATAAATAAAAACTTTTGACGCATACGATTATTATCAAATTCAAACAAAGAATGCAAAAAATGTGACAAAATATATTAAAACTTTGAACATGTATGCACAATAAAAATGTCAAAGTAAAATACTTTGTTTCAAACGACCATTTATGCATGATATTAGCAATATCAAATACTTTTATTTTCTTAAAAAGCTTATTTAAAATAGCTTCTTTAATGTATAAAACAGAAATACCAATTTTATATTATTAAAAATATTTAGTTTAATTTATAACAACAAATTATTTAATTTAAAAATAAAACAAAATTGTTATATTTAATTCACGTTCAAGATCTATGCATAATTAAAATAAAATGTTATTTAACAAATAATATTTAAAGTAAATAAATAATGATTTGATATTAACAAAAAAGATTTGTAAAAGTTATAAAAGCTAATAAACTTATATACTGTTTGTATAGTTAGCAAGTTTTACAAGTACTTAAACCATGAAGAAATTATATTTCCACCTTGAGATTAACTTTGCACAACCATTTCCTTAAAATCTTAGTAATTCTCAAACAGGTATAGATATATTAAAATTTGTAACCGCATTTTGAACTGTATTAAATGTTTGCGTTGAATATCACGAATTCCCATTCAAGCATCTCGAACTGCATTCGTATAAATATTGTACGACAGGCCAAACACCGCGATTACCTTTTTGGGAAAGCACAAGGACGAGATAAGGGGAACAAACTCAAGGCGAAACCGTTGTCCCTACGATCGATACTCATAAAATAATTTATCCTAAGCGTTATGACATGACTAACTGATGACAAAAAATTAACAATGTCCGACTTTTTTATAGTAATTTACAGAAACGATTTTAAACGAAGGCCATAAAAATTGCTTCAATTGAATGGTTTTATCGCTTTAAATATACTTTTGTAAAAAAAAAAAAAAATTGCATTTTATTTTACATCCAATGTGATTTTGCATAAGATAATGGATACTGCAGACAAAGAAATATATGTTAATCTAAGCAGCAACACTAAACAAAAATTATGCAATAAAAAATATCATGTTAAAAGATTTTAAGATATCTATGATAATTATTATAAATTTAATACAAAAGAAATAATAATTTAATTTCCTTTCTTCTAATATATATATAATAGTGAATTTCACATTTTTAAAATAAATACTTTGTAAAATTGTAGAATACTTCAATCCATAAAAAGATTTTATTTATAAAATATTTCCAAGAAATAAAGTAACATTTACATTATTAATTACTTAGAATGAGTGTTTACTTACTTGGTTATATATTTCGTTTTAATAATTAATAACAGATTAGACATTGAAATTTGTATCATTAATAGCTGATTCTGTTCAATGCATCAATCTCTTCTCTAGCTTAACTAACTTTTACGTCTAAACGCGTTCAAATTATTAATCCCAATACTTTCGAAATACGAAATATGTATTATTATATAAATGACAACCCTACCCAGGTAAAAAGGATTTGATCAACTATTGACAATTTTGTATCTAAATCTATATTGCATTTTTCTAAAAAAATGAGCTTTATTTTGATCAAATTACCATTAAAATCAAATTCTGATGGATTTTTGATTAACAAGTCACTACAAATTGTTGATCACAAATTGCATCCTTAAGCAAAATTTCAAATCAAAATTATATCAGTTTCCATTAAATTTTGACCAATTTTTCACTCAAAAAACAAGTTTTTCAGATTCGAACAAATTTTGTTCAACAACTGTCTCATATAAATTTTGATCAATTTTTGATTAAATTTTATTTGTTCGGGTGCTAGAAAATACTATTATTAAAATTTTTACTTTTTTATACGTATAAAAGTCGATAAAATATATATTTATGTTATAAAATAATTTTATTTTAGAATTGGTCCAAGTCAGTGATGTCATTCTTTAATGAAAATTTGTAAAAATCAAAATTTTGATCGGGCGGTAGCATCCTTAAATTTCGGTGACAAACAATTTTTCTTTGAAAATATGATAATACCTTATTTTTGAATTATCCAAGTGTACTCCTTAAAAATAATTCTTATTATTTTTTTCGCTCTAACAAAAAGTTAATTCTGAATTTCCTTCTATAAGTTTCATTTTCTTTTGGTATGCATCCAAATATGCTTTGGGAATAATATTCCTAGTTTCAGCGCTACTTCGATTTATATTATTTAAATTTCTGTCGTGTACTTGTTTTTTCTAAGATCGGGTGCATAATAATTGGATGTTTAAGTCATTCTAAGATTAACATCATAACGAGTAAAGCAATGAGAATTTTAAAAGCTATTTAATGATTAAGTTGAATATTTAATCTTTTTCAAATCTAAACACTCAAAAGATTTGTAATATAATTTTAGATCGTAAACGAATCATTTTTTTATTACCAGAATTTTTATCTTATTAGTATCACATTCACTGCAAAGTGGTTTACAGTCAGCGCCCATAAACAATTAACATTCAAAGTAAGATATTGAACATTTTTATTTTCATTATTTGGTTAGATATTTTATTTTTAGCGTCCTTTTTTAAGTCAACATCTTATATTTTTTGCAATTGATGCAACATTATTTGAAAAATTAAGATTTTATCTCAGAATTATGCAATCACATTAAACTGCAAAAATAAATTTAAACCTGATGTATGTATATTTAATCTTGGATAATGACATTCTAAGATATAAATAATTTCAAAAAAAATAGCACAAACTGCTACGATGTTACAGGACATCAAATGGTTAAATAACTCTAGAATCACCCATACAAAAATACAATTTAACGACTGGCCACATCTCTGACCATTTTTTAACGTACATTGCAATCTCATTTTAAAAATTTGGACAAAGTTGGCAAACTATAGCAATCTGAAGATGATAAATTGTTTTTTTAAATTCAGATGAAGCATTTTTATTCTTTTAGCGAATAAGTATCTAATTATAAGTTGCGATAAGATCCCGAATAAAATTATTGTGTTATATTACAAAGATATTTTATATATTAATAAAAAGGTCTGAATTTTATGTTTTAGAAATTTTAGATTGAAATTTGTAAGTTAAATTAGCTGTTACAAGTTGCAATTTGTGGTACTTGTAATTTACATGAAAGGTGAAAATTTTATTCAAATTTGCTTAGTCTGATTTACATTTAGCTCATTATAATTTTACATACACGCAAAGCCAAAATTAAGTAATGTTTTAATTTATTAAAATCGATGCACTTTGGCCATTAATAAAAGATGAAAATGAATTCAATAGTTTGAATATCGGTTTTGATAGTGTATTAATAAAGATATTAATAATCAATTTATTACGTATATTAAAAATAATTAATTAAATTATTTAATAATATTAATATTTTTAAATTAGATACATTTAATAAGCACAACAAAATATGCAGCATTATATAATATTTTATTGAAACTGACTTTTTTAAATTATTTTTATCTTATTGCTTAACAATCAGTTAACATTACATTCAACAAAATAAAAAAAAACCATTTCTGATAAAATATTATTGATACAAATCTTTCCAATTGGTATTCATTTAATTTATTATTCGATAAGTTTATGATGATTTCTTTTCCAGACTTCTTATTCTTTCTTATGCTAATAAATTAAATATTATCACTACAAAAAGAAAATAAAAGAACTAATGTTTTCCATTTTCTTAAGATTAATCGTAATTCTAATTCTATATTGAACTTGCATTTAATATAAAAGAAACTGTGTTAAGGAAAAAAACCTTATTATTCATTTAAATATATATAATTTTTTTACAATTCATATTCTTGAGTATTTATCATTCAAAAATTGTTAAAGTTAATAATTTTAATGGCCAAATAAACTGAAGTTAATAGTTGACATATGATAATGATATTCACTAAAATTGTAGCTAATGGGTCGAAAATCAACAGCTCAAATTACAGCCCTTATTCTATAAAAGGTCATCTACCTCGTTCCAAGAAGTGCATCTCAAATTTCAAACAGTAATTAACAGTTATTATTTCTCACAATAAAATTAAATTTTTTCTATAATTAAATATTATTTAATTTAATATATTAATAATATTACATCGAAATCTGGCCTTGCTTGCGTGCAATTTTATTAATAATTTTTAACAAAAAAATTGTCCATGTATTCACATTTTTGACATTTTATTCCAAAAGTGAACTATAGTAATCAGCTTTCAAAAGCATTTTCAATTCTATTAGTACAACAAACGAACACACAAATAAACCTATATAAAAATGTTTTAATTAATAGTTCTTTTATCCGTTTATATTTTTCATTTTTAATAGTACTTTCAACTTCTGTCACTGCAAAAACAATTTTATTCAAAAAATGTCTGTTAGCAAGTTAACGATGTATCAATAAATTATACAATGCTCAGTCTTTGTTTGCTTTAATTATTTTTTATCACAAAAAGAAAGATTATAACTTTTAATCTAGCACACTTATCGAAATAAAATAATATTGTCAAGCAATTTTACAAAATGATTCATTGTGACCTATTTCAAGTTTACATTATTACAATGCGGTATTTAAATATTTATTTACACCAGTGTAATAAATTTTGTCTGTCTCATATACACATTTCATTGTCACTTTTTGTTCTCTTTTAATTACTCATCGAATACAAATTTGTTTAAACAGTATTAAAAAAAGTTAGTTTTGAGATATTTATTACTTTTTATATTTATGTCTATATAATAGTATATATTTTAAGACACACATTAAACCTAGCATCATCTAGTATTTTTTTAAATTGATTTTAATCCTAACTAAAATTGAAATCCTTAATAAACTTTTTTTTAGTTTAATTTTTAAGATTGCTTTCCTTTAAAAACATCGTCAAATGAAAAGTAGCATTTTATGTCTTTTGAATAGTGCACTATGCAAAATATTTATTTGTTTTCTTGTAAAAAATAAATGCAAAACACTGAAGTAAAAAAAATCAATAAACATGCAGTGAATTTCTGTCTGTGACAAACATTGTAAATTAGAACATTGTTAATGATTTAGAAAAGTATTTCATATTTATGTATATTTTTATAAAATAAACAAATAAACTTGACAGGAAATAAAGACAATTAGTTTTATGAAATATATGCAAAAATATGTCTTTGTTCAAGAAACATAACCAGCCATTGAATACTTTTGATGAAAAGCATTGCTGCACAACATTTTTCTTGCTAAATCTTAATTCATACTTTATTCATAGAACTCTTTCTAAAGTTTTATTTTTCAGATATATACTGATAACTAGAAATAAAAAAATTATATAAAATTAAGAATGTAAAGTTCAGATTAAATATTTATATCAAAATAAATGTGCTTTTATTATTTAATATAGTTATATTTATGCATTCATTTTTTAATGAATTGTAAAATAAAATATTTAAATAATCAAGTACTTTGCTTAATGAATGGTGCTGTTAGATTTCTAATGTCTCAACATTAATTTTACGAATCTGTGTACCTCTAAAACGGAAACCACGACATATTTCATGTTAGCAGATATGATATTTAAAATACCATTTCACTTAGTGAAATGAGTCCTTCTATTCACATTTGAACATTGGTCTTATACTTTTAGTTAAAATATTGGCTTAAAGAGCTAAAAGTAATTTTGTAAATTACTAGACATAAAGTTTACACACACACACAAAAGAAAGTTTGAACTTGAATGTTAAGTTTCAACTCAAACTAAATATTCAAGTGTACTGTGTCAGCTTTGTTGCATTTAAATTGAGAATCTCATTTAACATTTATGGTTCATTATTGAGATTTACACTTTGAGATCAAAACCGAGTAAAACAACTTAAAACCTTGTAAATATATCATATAACATATTTTTAAAACATTTACATTAAACCAAATTACATTAACATTCTGGTTTTTTAAAATATAATTGTTATCATTTTCAAAGAAATTGTTTTCGTTATTTTGCAACAGTGAATAAAACTGTATATTCATTTACACGAAATTAACACTAAAACTTAAATTAGGAGTCAAGTTTTTAATTATTAAATAAATGAAAAGGATTTAATAAAATTGCAACAGCTGCAAACTTTAAATTACTGTTCCAAAATATAAACTTTCCGTTTCTAAGCTTTTATCGGGCACGTAACAAGGACATAATTTATGTTTAATGTTGCGATGCTTCTTAATTAAATACAATATATTAAATTAATTCCTTTCTCCAATTTTAAATTCCCTTTGATATCATAATTCGTTTCGTTCTGGATAACAACTGACCTTTTGTTGTCAACAATCAATCAGCTTACCAGCACACTAAACGCCAGATTTATTGATCCAACAAGCCAAAATTGTAACATCCTCTTGCTAAGACAATGTCAGGGGTCAAAAACCAGAAACAACGTGGACCTGAGAATTCTTTTCTTTTATAATAATTATTCCAAAAAACAATCCGAGGGATGGTTGCAATACAATTACTTTATTTAATCCCAGGTACAATCAACTTTTAAAACGACTTCGACTTAAACTTTGCTGCAACATCTTGATTCCCCTTTCCACCGCCAATAAAAACAGTAGAAGACTATATTTTCATCCATAATTAACAGGATGCTCTTTAACTTTTGCCAGTCTCGCAAAATTTCAATTTCCAATTGCTCATTCGCTTGCAAACTCGACGACAACTGTGAAAGTAATTAGAAAAAGCCCTTCAAATGGTGAGATCAAAATTAAACGTGCGCTGGTGCAGTTTGAAAAGCATCACGCAAATGAATCATCCGCCAATCATCCATAATCCGAAAAAATAAAAGCTATATGAAAGCTCTCAAAAACGAATGAACAGGGAAAAAATCGAAATGCACGTGAAACTAATTACAATTTGAACTGTTTGTGGAGGACAAAAAGGTGCGGGGAAAACATCAGACAGTTCACACGCACACAAGGAAAAGACAAAAAGGGCAGGCGATTGCAAACGTGACCTCACTAGCAACGACACCGGCACCTACTCACGAAATTTCGCTTTGTCACTGCGCAAATTGCAGAAAGCCATAACATCCTTTCGCAAGCAGCAAATAATCCAATTTTCGTACACACACGCAGAATAATATTTCTATTTGTTTTTTAAACTTGACATTTTTTTCAAAGCTCGTGGACAAGAACAAAAAAATAAAATGAAAAAGCGTACTTTGAGCTCCCCCCCGAGTCGTTGTGAACACGTGGTGCATTAGCGCGAAGATGCAAGATAAAAGCGAGCGCACGTTGCGCCGCGTGCCGTGCGACTGTCGTCGGTTTCTCCACGCGATTCTGGCTTGGCTGACTGCTAGGACTTTCGTCTCGTGCGTCCCCTCCGCGTTCAGTTCAGGCGTGCTCTTTTCTGCAGGCCACAGAACTGGCCTGCTCTCTTCGTCGCTTCTCTGGGACCGGCGTCGTCTGTCGCGCGCCACACCCTCGCTTTCAAAAGCTATACGAGACTGTTTTTCTCGGCCAGTGTCGCACCATTTTGGCTCAAAGAAGAGCACACGACTTTTCAACTGTAAAAAAACGCCACAGCACATGTTCGTGTTTGAAATGCAAATGTTTTCGCAAGATTAGCTCCGATGAAACTCGCAAATATCAAGTTAATTAGCTTTTTATTATTTGTACGTACGGTTGGAGGATTAAAAATCTTTCTTTAACTTTGAGCTTGTTTTATTTGAAGTTGGAATGAAAAACAAATCTCGTGCATTAAAATTGTTTTAGTTTTTTTCTTTTTAAATCTAAGTAAATGTAAATGACAATTCAGAATAAGAATTCAAGAAATTCAAGATATAATTTATTTGGGGTAAAGGGTTAGCTTCCCGAATTATAATTCTACCGTTTAATTTTCGATTATTTACACTATTATAAATTATAGTATTATTATATAATAGTCTGAAACTGCAATATTTACCATAATAAATGAGCAAGCTGAAATGTTTGCCGGCTAAATCTGGGTTAATGTAAATGTTCATTGCCTTTTAATTAGACTGTCCAAGACAATGTTCATTGCTTAATTAAAGTTAATGATCAGACAAGATATATGCTGAATAAAAAATTGATTTTCAAAATAAAGATTTTTAAAAATATTAAAGAATAGGAAATTTACGTCGAAAATACATTTTGCAAACAAAATATTTCTGTTAAAATGTTATAAATTGTTTGAAATTGCAAGCATTTGTCATTTTACATTATTTTTCACATAATCCGAAATAAAAGAAAATTGCACACGAGAGTACCAAACTCGACATTTTATATCATCATTTTAAGAAACTTATTGTAATTTTTCATACAGCTTTTTATCAAAAGTAGTACAAATTTTTGCTGTACTTTATGATAACAAGTTTCTAACGATGAATAATATGTCATCGTTATGGCGTAACATATAGTGATTTTGACGTCAACTTTTTTCATGCATGTATAAATTAATACTTAAAATTTAAGGCTTTTAATAAATTTAGTGGTTTTATTTTGTTTTTAGTTAAAAGCTTTTCTTGTAAATTGATATTTTTAATTTATAAAATGTATATTTTTTTGAATTTCTCTAACTTTCTTTACACTAGATTGACAATTCAAATTGTGAAAAGCAAATGCACCAAATTAACTTCCGCTCGACAATGGAAATCGCTTTTGTAATCAAACGAAAAACAGTTTCAGATCAAATTTTTGTACGATAAAGCTCACAAGGGCTCAGTTTAATTTTCAACACAAATTTACAATCACAAAAATTCCTAAGTTAAAAAAAAACAATTTGGAATAAATTTGAGAATAAAAATTGTTGAATCAATGCATTTTTTACACATCAATGAAAACACTGATCAAAAAATATCATTCAATTTAAATTTAAGTTCTAATATTATTTTTCACAATATATCTGTTTACTTGTAGAATAAAATTCTAATTTAACTTATTGAGAATCAATCTGTACAATTTGTTACATTCGAATTGCACTATCAAGACTATAGCCGGAATTGCACTTATCTGAATGGATTTCGATTCATTTCTACAGGATTTCAACGATTTTCTTGTCTGGTGCTTGACTATTCGTAAACTATATACACACGAAGTTACCCATGCAGAAAATAAACATTTTTTCCCCATTTGAACAAAAGTGGAGTATTCATCAACTTAACTCCTCGAATTTTTATGTAAATTCAATGCTTAATTCACACTTCAACAGTTCATGACATGCAGTTCATCAAGATTCATTAGATGTAAATATTTATTCAGTTAAACAAACAAACTAGTTTAAACTTTTCAAAGTTGAAAATTTAGTGCTAATTCACATTGATGTTGGAATTAAGAAATTCATCAAATTAGTCGTGTCTAAAAATAAATTTGTATTTACTCAAACTCAAGAATCGCTGGACAATTTAATGATTTATGTAGCCAAACATAAAGTGTAATAATTTTTATTATGCAATCCAATTCGAAACATGCAAATCCTGTTGCACAGCTTTGCAAACATTCAAACAAACCCTTCAAAATGAATCGCAAATTAACAAATTTCAAATAGTCACATGAATATTGATAATTGGAGATATGTTTCCGGTAAATTATTACTGGAGCGATTACTGTTTCGATTTTAACAATCAAATAATTAATCTTCATTATATTAGTTTGTAAAATTAGAAATAAAAATGTTGTTACCATAAAGCAAGAATTATTATTGTTTCATGAAACGCAATCCATTTATATTAATCATCGATATTACTATTGTTATTATTATTAATGAAAACAAATTATAATAAAAGTAAATATTTTAATTTTTAAACATTTTAAATTACAACAATTTTATAAATCATACAAAATAAAATAATTTTTTGCAAGTAAATTTTGAAGTTTTAAATTAATTTTTGAATTTATATTATGGGAGTTTAGATATTATTATTATTACATTAAAATCCATCATAAAAGCTAAGGTTGAATGTCAATATAACGTCGAATGTATCATATATGAATAGCTTACGTCAATTGAATTTATTTGTGAGCCAAGATACAATACGGGTATTCGGTTTTGACATACTTCAATGAAATTCTAATAGAAATGTTCACATCAAAATTTAACACATGCGTCAAATTTAAGGGAAAAAAGTTGACTAAATCTCTCTCTTTATTATACAAATTACATTTAGTATGAATAAATTAAATAAAATAAACAAACACAAAGTTGAAACATAAAGTTTTTAACTTTTTAATGCACATTACGTTCTCTTGAACTTAACCAAACTTATACAATAATGAAATTTGAAATGACTAAATGTATAATATTTAAGTGCTAAAGTTACGTAGTTAGAGTCTTGATGATAAATGACATCTTAAAGCTTTTATAACAGATTAAAATTAAGGTCATTGTTTATAATCAACAAATATTAAAAATTAAGTATTAATCAAGTACAGTTATGCATACTCTTTTAGTGTATAGTAAAAAAAGAAAAGAATAACAAAAAAATGCAACTATATTTGTGTTTCAAATAGACTATTTCTGGAACACAATTTTGCTTTTAAAATTGCTCTTTCTCTCTTTTGTTTCTTTTAATTTTGGTATAAAAATAGTACACGCGTATCAATGGCCCACGTTTTTGCTCGAGGTCATTCATACATACACGCATAGTTATAAAAGTGGTCGTTAAACTGGAGCTCAACAGAACACCCTGGGCCAACGACCAGTCGTTTCCCCGAGATAAAGTCCGTTCAAACCAGAAGATATCTCGTGACGAATTCATCCTGGAAGATGAGTGGGCGCTCTTACAGTAAGCCGGAAACGTAACACCGGAACTCAGTCGATTATTATTCCAAATGCACGAATCTTCAACTCATATGTATACATATAACTTCTCGCAAATACATATTGTAAAAAGCTGAGTTCAAAACCAGAAAGGATTTATAATAATTATTATGCAAAATACATTTTTTAACGGTGATTCTAATTAATTTAAATTGTTGTTATACATAAATGTTGTTAATTATGCTTAAAAATGACAAAGCTAAAAACTAAAATTAAAATAAAATTTAGTTTCAAAAACACAAATAAAAGACGGATAATTTAGAAAAACTATTAAAATGTATAAATAAATCAGAACCAACTTGATTTATTTATATTGAGTTTTCAATTTTAAGTATTGGTTCCCTAATAGCCAAGTTTACGTAATTTTGATGTAAATTACTATTCTTCATCTTATTTTCATTAGAAAACAAGATAATTAATATACATTAATTTTTTATGAAAGAATCATTTTGTATTGTTTATTAATAAATTTAAAATTATATATAATTATAATAGTTATTAAAAACTATATATAAATAGCGTCCATGAAAAATCACTATTAACAGTGGCGCGCCTTGTAATTTTTTGTATATTTTGTTTTCAAGTTTGAGGACTAATCACAGGACCCTTGAATATCTAACAATAAAACACTAATTCAAATTACCACAAATTTTGATTGAGAGATACATGTATTTTGATAAATATTATTAGTACATTTCACTACATATAAATAAAGTAAAATAAATTTTAAAATTTAAAATTAATATTTTTTATTCATTAAACATTTTTTATAATCATTTAATGAATTAGAAATAATTAATAAAGCTTTTCAAATTGCGTAATTGTTTATTTAATTAAAAATCTTTTGATTTCATAAAAATGATTTATGTAAATAATGCAGCTTAATGAAGAGTTACATTTATGTAAATTTTATGTAAATCATTTACAACTATACTGGTTATCAGAGTTTAATGATATAAAATTGTAGTCGAGATACAAAATGCTTACATATGAAACTCAATAAATATCGTCAAATTGTATGGTAAATGTTCAAATTCTGCTAAAAAAGTTTTTTAGAGAAGGTCTATTTTCAAAACTTAAGACCGTAAAATAATGTATTTTAGAGCTTGAAACAAACTGACAACTGTTTAAAAGTGAGGCTCCCAAATAAGTAACTTTTGAAACGCATCATTTGTACCAGACAATAAAATTTAGTAGCTACGACATCTCGAGAACCAAAAAATTATTGATCTGGACTGTCGATAGCATTGATTATCAAACTTATTGACTCAAGATAATTAATTCTTAACTTTGAGATTAATAAATTAATTATTACGGTTGAATTACATTATTAGTCAACATTTTGCAGCAAAGGAAAATGACGTGTAAAAATTTAATGTTTCCAATTCTATAAATGTTTAAGAAAGTATTGCAAATTGCAATGCTACAAACTGGCCCTAACCTCAAACATAAACAAACAAACCGACGCGACATCCCACCGCGGTTGATGTAAAGTAACTGCAGAATTTTGGTGACGGAGTGGGCACTATACGATGGAGAGGGCAACACTGCTCAGAGAGCTTTAATCGTATTTTCGATACTCCTCTCGGGAAGTTTTTCACTACTCAAAAATTGTGTGTACTAGGTGTCGAAATTTTAAGTTCGATATTTATTAGAAATATATACATATTTAAAAAGAACTTAGATACCATAATTGTTAGCGCCAATAAATGATATGTAAAAGCGTCAGATAATTTACCGACATTGCGATATGGCCAAAATGCCAATAATAAACTATATGTAACCGTATATATGCGATGAAGACAGTAATTGTAAGAATGTAGTTGTTATAGCTTGTATACTCCGAAGTTTGTAGCCAATAAAAATTCCAATATTATAATCGTATTTTAGAAGTTCGGCACGAACCTTTGAACGAGTTTCACGTGAATTTCAGTGTTCTGTTCATAATAGTGATTGAATCATTTTCTGAAAATAAAATTAATTGAACAGTCAAACGAACTTACCTGTAATGAAGTTCGACTGTAATTATATATAGAGTCTCGTTCGAGACGGATATTACATTATAGATATTAAGAGTTTGAGCAAAATCAAACTTTTATTTCAAATCAATACATGTTAAAGGCTTATATTTTTAATTTACCTTTCTTCTAGTAATATAAACATTTGAGTATTAACGCAGAACCGAGTTTGCGTAACAAACTTCTCATGTAATATATTTCTGTTATAAAATTTACCGAAAACCTGGGAATCTTGAGACCATCTTGTCGTCTTTTTAATAAGCTCTAGACTTATACCTTTTTTACAGGCTGCCGATGTTGAAGCGTGTCTGGTACTATACCCAGAAAAAACCCTCGATGCCACACTTCTTCATAGGCTTTCTTGTTATAATTATTAAATTGTCGCAGCTACCTCTTGAATCTTTTGTTAACTTTATGTACGTCTCTGTAGTTTTCGCGACACATACATTCGGTTTTTCGGCGAAAAAGGGAAAAAACAAAAGCGGTTGGCTCATGCCTAACTTTGAAGTTTTAGTACGGTCTGTTATACGAAACTCATAACCTCCGGTTGTTATTCTCATGTTTGACAATCTAATAAGCGATAATATTTGCAACCTATGAGCTGAATCTAATCTCAGGAGCATAACTAAGCGTTCCGTTAATTCCGGTAAATCAAGTTTGTCTAGAGGATATAATTTTCCTATACTGTCAAGAACAATATCAATGTTCCAGACATGATCTTATTTGGCTTTTGAGGGACGTGACCTGTACACTCCTTTTAAAAGCTCCTTTAAAAAACTGTGATATTTCTCTCCTTTTTGAGAAATCCTTTATTGATATTAGCGCTATAGCCGACCTAGACGAATTAAGTATCCTTTTAGATATTCTTCTGTTGAAAACCGGAGTAAAGACGTTTCGTCTGTCCTGAACAAGTCCACCTTTTTTACTAAACAATAATCATACCACTTCTTTAAGGAAACTAAGTATTGCTTGATTGTAGCCTTACACATAAATGTTAACGATATTTCAATCGCTATTTCGGGCACTCCTTTAATTTTAAACGACTCCCTGATAATCTGCATGCCATCAAAGCTAGAGTCTTCCTCAACGGGTGTAGGATGGACCTATAAGGTGAAACCAACAATGTATTAGAGGGGTTAAAAAGAATTGGTTCAGACACAAGGAAATAATTTATCAACGGAAACCAGGGTTGTGACGACCAATCTGGAATCACCAGGATACCGTCAGCCCCGTCATAAATAATTTTCCAAATTGTCTTTAACACGACTGAAAAAGAAGGAAAGGCATAAAATAAAGGTTCATCTGACCAATTCTGTGTAAATGCGTCGATCGAAAATGCCCCCGGGTCCCTATGTCATGAGTATTATTTACTACATTTTGTGTTTACTTAAGACGCGAATAGGTCAATCGTCGATTGACCGAATATATGTACTATTTTCTTGAATGCGTCATTCGATAACAACCATTCAGTATCGATATTCGTGACACGTGATTCCTGATCTGCTTCTGTGTTTTCTGCCGAGCAAATATAAAAGGCTTTAAGCAAATAATTTTTGTTTCACACCAGTTCCAAATTTCTTTGGCAACTTCGTACCGATTTAAAAACCGTATTCCACCCATTTTGTTGACATATGCAATTGCCGTTGTATTGTCAACCCGCAACGAGATATTACAATCCTGACAATTATTGGCAAAGCACTTTAACCTGAACAGGTTAACGATGAGTTCGAGTTGGTTTATATGCAAACTTTGTTGTTCAGCAGACCAGTAACCATGGGCCCTTTGACCGTCGCGAAATGCTCCCTAACCTGTCAGCGAAGCGTCTGTATAAAAAGTACAATCATAGCTCACTTCGCTAAAGGAATTGACAGTAGAAGGGTTTTTCTCCTTCCACCATTCCAAACATTGCTGTAAAGTATCAGGTAAACGAATTTTTGGGTAAAATTAATTATGATTTACAATTAATTCTAAGAACTTGATTCTTTCTAGTTCCCTTAAATTAAGTCTTCCGTACCTTATAACTGAACATGCTGCATTAAGAGATTCTATAAAACTTGCTAGCTGTCTAATCGTACAACTTTTTAAAAATAAAAAATGTTCAACAAAATTAGATAACATTAACCTTTTGGCCTCGGGAATTTCTAAGGTCATCTTTTGAGAGTGATAAGTAAAGCCTAAAAAATCTATCCTTTTATTCCCTTCTGATATACTTTTCTTTTTGTTTATCGTAAAACCTAAATTTTCTAGTAAATTTACCGTTGTCGCTGCATTATGATTGCATTCTTCTCTTGAAGACCCGGTACATAGTAAATAAACAACTGGTTTCATTATCTTCGTGAAGAGCCAAGGGGCTATATTTAACCCGAATGAAAGACAAATAAACTCGTACATTTAACTCTCATAAATGAACCTTAAATACCTTACGCTCTCTGAGTGTATTGGCACGTGAAAATATGCGTTTTCCAAGTCTATATTGGTCATATTATCTTCCTGGGATATCAGTTTAGTTGCTGTACGACCATCTTCCATCTTAAAATATAAAGTTTCGATGTACTTATTAAGCTTTTTAAGGTTTAATACAAATCTGTAAGAGCCTGAGGTTTGTTAACTAAAAATTATGAAGAAATAAACTGGATTTTGGATGGCGTACAGCATCTAATCGCTCCCAGGTTTAACAGTTCTGAAATCGCTAATCTTACATATTCTAATGATAGTGAGTCTTTTAACCGTGGGTACTTGACCTTTTTGTACTGGTGTTTTCGCAAAATGTAACTTATAACCCGAAATACTATCAACTCACTCTCTGTACGCACGGCTCCCCTCCACTTGGAGGCGGTAACAGATAGAGTAAGAGACTGGCAGTGTAAGCGAGACAGTATTATAAGTTTTCAGGGCCGTATCAAGAAATTATTAGAAATATGAAAAAGGAATCTTTTTACATTTTGAAATATAAATTTATTTTGTATATTTCTGAAAAATTGAAAATGCAAATCATTTAATAAAAATGTATTTTAGTATGGGTAGATTAATATGATAAGGATTTGAAAAAATGTTGAAAATTTAATTATTATGATAAAGAATCAAATTAGAAATGGTTAAAGCTTTTACAATTTGTTTTTATTTATCATCACATTTTTTAATTATCATACATACATATGAATACAATGTACTTTGACTTGAACAAAATTTTACTACACTTTGCACATTTTTAAATTTAAAACAACTTGAATTGTTTCTATTTTGATTGAACATGCTATATTAACTTTTTTAATAATTTATAATTTATAAAATTAATAAGTGCAATCTAAAAGATGTTCAATATCTCAACTATGAGATACTTTTTAAAAATTTCAACTTTAACAAATCATAGACACACTTGATTTGTTTGAATTTGAAACACGTCAAATAAAACAGCTAAAAATTAATTTAAACTTTACGTTCCTTAGAATAAACAGCATGATAACGATCAAAACAATACACCTGACATAAAGGTACTTGACATTTTTCACATTTGAATGACAGGATTTACAGGATTACCATTAACTCCAACAAATTTTTGGCAGTTGCCTTTGGAGTTTTGCGACTACAAAATTTTCCAATTAGTTGCTTTGCTAACTCTTCTTGAAAATGCAGCATTGAAATTTTCCTAGGATGTCTGCGTGGACGATTACTTAAATAAAATAAAATAAAACTGTTGACAATAGCAGCCATAATTACAAAAAAGAATACATATTTCCACCATTTTTTTCTTCGCGAAGAGATGTTATAATATGACCTTTTTTGATCAAATAGATCTACTCCATTCATAAACATATTGTATAATCGAATGGCTAAAGGAGATGACAATACTTCTTTGTCTTCTTCATGTCCTTTCCCTAGTCTTCTTTTGACACTGTCAAGCTCATTTGAACAATTTGTTGCTAAAACTCTAACCGCTTTTTTGTCTTACCATACCATTGCCATGATTCCTCCTGACTGCATGAACTTCGATTATCCGTGATCCAAAGATAAAGATTTTGATGGCTTTAATTCGTCAGGGTAAAATTTGCGATTAGATCTTACTGTTCTGCAAGCGTAGGTACCATTATCCAGTAAAATCTGCATAAGCTTTACTGATGTAAAGAAGTTGTCGAAATAAAGAAGATGATATTTATTGTAAAACGACTCAGTCAGTTGTAAAACTACTTGTTCTCCAAGTAAAAAATTATCCTGTCTTTCCTCCTTTTTCCCCAAATAAATTCTGGAATTGAACAAGTATCCTGTTGCGCTGTTGCAGATACACCAGGCTTTGATTCCCCAAGGATGTGGCTTATCTCGCATATACTGAATTAAAAATAGTCGTCCTCTATAACTAATCATTCTTTCATCAATGGACAACTCCCGACCTGGCTTAAAAAATGTACTGAATTTATTTATAACATTCAATACTGGTCGTACTTTGTAAAGTGCATCGTAGTTTGGATCGGAGTTTTTTAGCATTGCTTCTTCGTTATTGAGATGTCAATACTGCTCAATCTTTTCAAATCTCCTCATAGTAAAAATCTCAGATATTAAAGGACACTTTATCAAAGAATCATTAAAATAATATTCTCGTGTGGACACTTTCACTAGGCCCATCAGCATAAGTACACCAAAATAAGCTTTTATTTCGGGTGCAGTAACCTCTTTCCACTGACGATCTTTCTTTCCTTTCTGCTGCTACACATATGTAGCATATCTATTTGTCTTAAAAGCAATATGCTCGTACATGGCGCCATCGAAAAACAGATTAAAATAATATTCCTCAGGAGATTCAACTGGTAAATCGTGACAAGGATTTATATGTTTTTGAAAATCGTGAATATGAATTGGCTCCACGTGTTTAGAAAATATGAATCGAGTGTTAACATCATAAATAAGAATTGTGTCTTGGAAAATGGAATCGTCAAATTCGATTTCTTTCACATTTGTAAGGCCAAAAGGGCACTCAGATACATCTGAGTCATAGTCAGCCTCTTCTTCTTGTTTCGGTTGTTCCTGCCCTTTAGACTGCAAATAATTGTTAACTTATAATAAATCATAATTTTAAACGCAATAAATAATTATTCAACAATTTCTATGTTTATCATGATAACTATAACGAATAAGTACATTTTTTTATTAAAAAAGTCTCTAATAATAAGTTCAATCTACAATTTAACAATATTTAAAAGAAGAATATATGTAATAGAACAGTAAAAGATTTCAATTTTATTTTTAATGTATTTAGCTTGCAAAATGTTAAGAATAATTTACATATTTTGGATTTTTATTTATATTTTTCAATTTAGATAATGAATGGAATTATTTTTAAACATTTACAACGTAACTGCTGTTCCAAAATTTTAATGCAAAACATTGAAATTACTGTAATTTTTTTTTTATTATAGTAAAAATTAAATATATTTACTTTTTTATTTTTTAAAGTTTTTCTTGACTTTCCACGGGCACCAGTAACTTTGCTTTTGTTTTTTTTACTATTTTAACTAGTCTTTGGTTTCGCTTTAATAATTTTAGCTTCTTCTTTTTCACTAACGAGAAGTGACTTTTCTTTGGCACAATCTAATCATTTTGAAGCTTCAACATCACAAAGTTTGCCTTCCTTGTATTGATTCTTTTTACCAACTACTTTGACCTTTTTTTAACAGTGGTTTTTGGCTTTTTATTTTTACAATTCAGCTCAGCATCGTCAATTTGGACCTCGTTGTTATTTTGTTCTTCCAAAATGTTTCGTTTTCTTGGTTTCCTAAAAAATATTGAAATTATAAATAAACATTATTTATTAACAAATAACTAAAAAGAATATATTTTCTGATAAAATTATCTTCAAATAAATTATACAATTAATAATAAAAAGTAATTAAAGTTGCATCAAAAGTATAAAAACAATTATAAAAAATATATTAATGTGTAAGTGAAATATATATGAATTAAATGTTTTAAAAATCTATAGAACATTGGCATAAATTAAATAAGATTTCAAAAATTATTAACATAGTGTTTTAACGTTTTTACTTACTTTTTAGTGTCGTTTCTGTCAACATTTTCCTTCAAAATCAAACTCTTTTCTATTTGACTCTTTTTTCTTCGAGGTCGTTTTGCCTCATCACAATCTGTCGTTGGCTATTTCTTTATTTACATTCCTAAATAATTATAAATTAAAAAAAAATATTATTTGTAATACGGTAGTTTTATATCTGTAGCCATTTACATAAATATTGTAAATATAGATTAATACCTTTTGTCACTGTTGTCATCAGTCATTTTTCGTTTGCGCCCCATGTTATCATCAAATTGAGCTTGTTAATAACAATAGTTTACGTTGAATATACTTTTTAATTAAATAATAATCAAGAACGGTGACAGTCATAACCTTTTCTTTGATTTGCCAAGCGCCAACATAAACAATATTGGATACGTACCTGCGCTTTGGTCACGTGTTCACTAACACACTCGAATTTTACACAATACATAGAACGACGAATTTTGATTGGTTAAAACCTCACGTATGGACGATTCGGGCTTTTGTACAGGGAATGTGTTAAGAACAAAACTGTCTTTTGTGATCGTTTTCCAAGATTTTACGAAAAATTTTAGACGACCAGCTAAATTTTTTACCTCTATTGTTTCTGTGACGATTTTGTCGTATTCTTTTTGTAAGCTTCTCGGAATTGATTTTTGGATTGAAGTGGTCTTACAGGGTCCCTTCGATTGTAGTCTTTATTAGGCACGTTATCCTGTGGTTTCAAAAAACCTGTAATTCCTTGGCTTAAAGCAAACGTGGCCGAGCTCAAACATGCTTTTAACTCAGTCAGATGCTTGTCGCGAGTTTTTGCATTATCAAACAGACCTGCTAAGATTTCCGGATTTAATGCAGGCATTTTTATGAGGCCATGACTCTTATGATCGTATTGAGACAGCAGTTTGTCTTTTTCCTCTTTTTCACTCCATTTTGTGCCCAACATTTCCAACGAGCAACCAACTGTTTATTCATCTTCACATTTTTATGTTTTGCCAATTTGGGGATGTCGCCCAAAATTTTTAAGGTTTCTTCGTCGAATGGATCGGTTGAAGAATCGTTTGAATCAAAGGAGTCATCATGCGAACCTGTATTTCTATCATTAGTGATCTCTCCTTCTGAATGATGTGACATTATTTCAGCCTCTGACACATTTTCTTTTTTGTCTATTTCAATATCGTCTTCGACCTCGACATTGTTATCAGCTTCGATATCTGAGTGATGAATAACTTGCGTCTCATTTACAAGTGAAAAAAATTATTTATATACAGGGTATTCATGTTATCTAAATTGTATGCATCGTCATAAGTATCACCCGTATCACATTTCACTGCATCAAGAACTGTATGGCGATAATTTTCGTAATAGGATGGAGTTTTGTGAATGGGCACTTTATCAAATACAAATAAACCCTAATTTCTTCAATAGTGTACTTTTTTTAGATGAGTCCTCATTCACAAACCATGGTGGCGTTAATCGGCATAACATGCACTACTGGAGTGTAGAAAATCCATACTGGTTACGACAAGTTGAACATCAACGTCCTTGGACGGTTAACGTTTGGTGT